>CM034350.1:19398194-19711156 GCA_019925275.1 Mytilus edulis
TAGAGATAGTTGCAGTATGCACGGCTGAATCAACCAGAAGCACAATGTATTTGTGTTGATAGCTAGCCATTCCACTATTACCTTGTATAAATGGTTATTTGTACAGAACAGACAGCATTAGTGTTATGTATGTCATAAGAGTATTAAATTTTGCATTCTTTAACTGTCAATTTCAATATTAGACTAAATCATATACATGTAGATGTAGACTACATTCATTCTGTACATTTTGTTAGTTGAGGACAATTTAATTCAGTATGGAAAACTGGAGATACTTTGAATGACAATTCATTTGTACAATTAGCCTATATTTTGTCTTCATTTACTCTCTAAAAAAAAAACTGATTCAAAAGTAACTTTTAAACTTATTACTTCTTGCTCTAGAAATTTCAAGCAACAGAATTTTATTGAAGTTATTATCCATAATGACCAAAAATACTCCACTAAGAACAGATACAATCAGTTGGCTCTGTCTTATATCATGTAACTACTTATTCTTATTTTTTAGTGTGAAGTGTATATATAATAGATCCCAAGTTATTAATAAGGTATAAGGCAGAAGCCATTACAGCAAAGATATTGGAAGGGATCCAAATGGTTCCTCAAAGTAATTCTGGCAATAGTTTGGAAAAATCGTAAACAAACCAAGGAAACCATTACTTATCTAAAATATAAACTCCAGGTGTCAAATTGAAATATATGTATGAAATGATGGCTATCATCTTCAAAATAATAAATGTAAAAAAATTATTGTATAAGACAAAACGATTTCAGCGATTAGATTACTGTTCATTTTCAAATAAACATGTTTTTCAGCAAGTCTATAAATGTCAGAAAACTATTACAAAACATAATGATCATTAAAAAACTACAAAATTGTTAATATCAGGGATTAGGCAGAGATCATTATTCTGACGGTTTACAGATATTAATGATTATGGTTTTCCTATCTTGGATGATAGCCAACATAAAACAATTCCAAGTTTTTAATGACATTAAAAATGTAGGTCTATAGCCCCAATGGTTCTACAGTTTCAGTGGTTGCAAGCTTGTTTTGTGTATGCCAGATTACATAGCATTTATCCTTGGCCAAATAATACTAAACTACAAAATTACCAGATGTATGAATCAAAACAGAAATACAGTGCTTGGACGATTTTAAGAAATTATGCTATTAAGTCCTTAATTTAAATTTCAATACATTTTTGACAAGTTGACAGCTGTGACCATCATTACTATCAACTCCATATCAGAGAATAAACAGTTCAAAAGTTTGATTAAATATTTATCATTGTCTTTGAACTAGCTTTCAGTTACTGTTACATGACAGGTGTCACATGTGGGGCAGGATCTGCTTACCCTTCCAGAGCAGCTGAGATCTGACACAACCACTTGTTGGTGGGGTTCATGTTACTTATTCTTTAGTTTTCTATATTTTGTTTTGAGTACTATTGTGTGTTGGTTTGTTGGTTTGTCTTTTTCTTTTTAGCCATGGCACTGTCAGTTTATATTGTTTAAATAGTTTGAATGTCCCTCTGATCTCTTAAGCCCCTCTTTTACACCACTTTCATTGTCTAGGGGAGGATTGAATTATTAAAAACATTTCTAACCTCTTCACACACTTGAGTGCCTGTATGAACTCAAGAGCCTTTACATTCAATGGATATCATTGATTGTTTGTCAATCATTGTTTTTAAATTTTTGTTGGTTGTCTATCATATATATCTATTTCTAGATTAATGTTTTAGCATATACTATGCTGTTGTTTTCTTGTTTGAATTGTTCATATTTTGTCATCAATGCCTTTTATAACTACTTATACATTAAAGGTTTTGCTCATTGCTGAAAGCTATGCAGTGACAGTTCATCTGATTCCTGTTGGATAGTTGTCTTGTTGGCAATCATACCAAATTTCCTTATTTTTATATATAATCTGTGATTAATCAACTATGCTTCACATTCTTTCATTAATTAGTTAATTTATATCCTATGAGAATTTAAGCGTAAGAATAGCCAAGATAAACATCAAACAAGAGGTTTGTGGGAGTATCAGATTGGAACAAGACAGTGATTTCTTGTAAAGTTTGATTCCATTTGTCAGTGTTATTCCATTTGTTGTTGGTTTTAGACATGTATCATTTTAAAATAGCACCATCTGTACATAAATGGATTCCTTAGTTCAGTTTCAAATTGAAGGTCAAAGGAAAATATTAGCTTTCATCACAATTGACCCAAAAAAGAATGGCTTTACTCTTTTTTGTCTGTTCTTTGCTAGAAAATCACTGCTAAAGTATTGAGTTAAGCTTTTGGTCAGTAAGGATATTTTCAACAACCTTACCTGAATTAATGAAAATAGATAGATGGTGCACAATTATATTATTATAATCATATAGGGATATTCCCCATCCAAAAAAATGCCCCTGTGTTATTAAAGGGATATACCTCTTGCATGTGTACAAAGATCTAAGTACTAGCACCTTTCTTAACAGCTTAACAAACACTCATTGGTCGTTTATGACGTCTTTACAAAAGCCTGTAATTCAGTGGTTCTAGATTGTTGCTATGTTTCTTTTTACATGAATTAGGCAGTTTGTTTTCTTGTTTGAATTGTTTTAAATTTGTAATTTCCGGACCTTTTGAAGCTGACTATGCGGGATGGGATTTGCTCATCTTTATAGGCCGTATGGTGACCTATTGTTTTTAATTTTTGTGTCATTTTGGTCTCTTGTGGAGAGTTGTCTCATTGGTGATCAGACCACATCTTCTTTTTTATACTCAATCAAGTGAGTCTCCCTCTGAAAAATCTCTGTTGAGAAATGAGTCTCCCTCTGAAAAATCTCTGTTGAGAATTTCTCAACAGAGATTTTTCAGAGGGAGACTCACTTGATTGAGTATAAAAAAGATGTGGTCTCAGAATAAATCAGAAAAAAATTATAATTGGCCATAATCCGTCCAAATGAGTTGTGAACATCGTCAAAAATCACAAAAACTATCTAAAAAGTGTAAAATCCCAAAAAAACTGAATATAACATCTATTTTTGTTATATTCATTGCAAGTCCAAATATAAGGACAATATGTTATGTCTTAAAATTTCTTAAACTTGAGTCATTAGATCATTTTTCAAAATGATTTTCAGACTGTTACAAAATAATGAAAATATTTACATAAACACAATATAAAGGAAATGCAGCAATCGGAGATAAACCACACGTACAAAGAAGTATAACCTTTGTCCTACAATAGCATTAAATCTACTTAAACCACAAAAATTTAAATGCCTCTAAAAAGTGTCAATATGTAAAATAAATGCAAAATGTTTCAAAAATGTGATTAAGAAAAATAAATACATTAAAACTGTCATTTTCTAAAGAAATTGAAATGATATTGTTATATAATAGTTTGTTTGAAGTGTACCACACACCTTGATCAAACAGTAGTCGCTCATTAACTGAGGATCTAAAGGTGCATCTGGAGTTTACAAACTTCAATGACCAGTCTTCCTTGATCAAACAGTAGTCCTTCATTAACTGAGGATCTAAAGGTGCATCATTACAACTTATATAATTGGCCAGTCTTTTATCTCTCACCAGAAGAAAATGGAATGTTTTCCTAAACTTACAGGCTTTGCTTTATATATAATAATTAATGAAATTGTTTTAAAGACTGTGAACAGTCACCATACCACACACTTGTGGTGTGGTTAGAGCAGTGTTAACTTCATTGAATAGAAAATAACACTTGAGTTTTGGTTTTCTGGATTAACCTACTTTAGGAACAAGCAAACCATCATGCTGCATTTCTTTCTTTCAAAAAGGGGAGTACATATCTGAGTCAAAGAACAAAAGATTTCTGCCACACTCACTCACTGATAGCAAGTTAAACTTTGATTACCTAGAAGACAAACTTTAGAATTTCTATTCATTTGTCAATAAAAAAGTAAACTGTATATTGCTTCTATAAATAATAAACGTAATTCTTCAATAAAATACAATGCATTCCTAATTTTATGGTAAAGTCTGTCAAAGCTATAATCATTGACAGTACTTATTTTATCTGACATTGATAGACTATAAATTTTCTCTAAGTATGACAAATAATTAATCATTCAAACTTTAAAGAAAACTTATTACCCTGGCATATTCAATGATCATAATTTTAAAATGACACTATCAACTATCAAAATCAATCTAAATTTAGTGGCAGAAAAATTACAACATATTAGTCTGAATATATATATCATCAAATTTTTTCTGGTGGTTAGTAAAAATTATATGGAAAATGACTTTAAATATCAATAAACTTCTCACATAATGATCGTAAGTGTATCCAAAATAATTTCATCTTCAACTGTCTCATCCTAAACTTAATTTTAAATTGTTCTAGAAAAATAGCACAGGACTTAAAGTCTGTAAAAAGTTTTTGATAATATTTTCTTTGACAGTGTGGACACCTTTACTGATCAGCTGATTAGGCCTCTTAGAGTTTGTTGCTTAAAAAGTTCATGTAATTCATATGCATATTAATCATGACATCAAACTTAAGTGCCAGTAGGTACCAGGTTGGACACTGAAATTTGTAATTATATCAGTTTATTGAATATAAAAATGACTTGTATCAGTAAATAAAGCACAATGTTTAATGTTTGTCACACTGGTGGGGGGTTAGCGTGTTTGCAGTATAAAACAATTAATCAATTCAAAAAACTTTTGATAGCAATTAAAAAATGAAATGCTTTTCTTATTGAAATTCAATCTATAACAATACAATTGAAAACTCAGATGATTAAGTAACACATACTTAACTATTAGGCATAATATTAAGGACTGAACAAACATTAGACCTTTGTTTAAGATACACATACGGTATGTAGTTCAGATCATATAAATTTTATCAAATTTCGGTCAAAAATGTAAGAAAGGTGCCCCAAGAAAAAATGCATATTTTCTGTCATAATTATTCACTTAAGGAGATAAATGTTGATATATCTTAAGTTTATGAATATGTACCTAGGGTAAATAAATTAGGTCAAATTTACAACTGCTCTAGGGAGACAGACAATATGTGTAAATAGTTAACTTCAATAGTTATCAAACATGCTAGGGAGACAAGTGATGCTAGCATAAAATCATCAGTTAGCAAACAAATTACAGACTATAATAGAGAAAGAAATAAACACCCTATAACCTGTCAGGTACCACATGTGAAGCAGGATCTGCTTTAATTTTAGAATATCCGAGATCAACACCAGAATTTGATGGGGTTTATGTTGTTCAGTCTTCAGTTTTCTTTGTTGTGTTTTGTATTATAACTTTGATATATCATGTAAAAAGTAAAATCACTAAAATACTGAACTGAGAGGAAAATCAATTCGGAAAGTCCATAATCACATATTGTTTGTCTTGTGATTGTTTTTTTTTTTTTGTTTTTTTTTTTGCCATTGCATTGTCAGTTTGTTTTCTACTTTATATGTACATGTATTTGAATATCCCTTTGATATCTTTAGTCTCTCTTTTATAAGGAATCAAACAAATAAAGCAAACTGAATATCCATTACAATAATTAAATATCCCCATTTTTAATCATTCAATATAAGAATTAAGTATCCCCAAAAGTTGGAATATTTCATAAGCTAAATTCAAAGAGAATTAACACATTTTTAAAATATCCAATAAAAAAAAAGAGTTTACTCCACATTAACCTATTTTGTACAAGGGACAATTATCTCTGACACATCTGGTCAAACTTTTTGATTATCTCTTAATTATATCAGGGTGACATTCCTCAGCTGTAAACTGTCATTTTAATACAAAAATAACAAAATAGTCATTTTTTTTTTCAAGATAGCATCAATTTTTGACCCCCAACAATTTTGATTATTTTTATGAGAAGGAAATGGTATAAATGTTTCAGTGTGTCCTTAGGCCATGCAGATGACACCTGAACTATGGACCAACCTGTAAATTCACAGGTAATAAAATTGTATACAGTCTTCCTGGCTACTGTTGATGTAGATGGACATCAAATGGCCGAAAGATGACTAAACATGTGGCCTAACATGGGTAAAAACCTATCAAACCTTCCATAATGAAGACCACCCAATAATGGTACATGTATAACCTAGAGCTTTCAACACCTTCAGAATCAATAAAAGACACTCATGCATTCAAGTACTAAAAGAGATTTCAAACACACTGAAATCTTATTTTTAAAACTTTATTCATTTTATCAACTTATTGTGCAATGTTTCTGACTGATGATGTAACCAAACAATGGCATAAAGTTGTGTACAAGAGGTAATTTACCTGTAGATACAGATTAATTTACACCACTACACAATAATTTTCAATATCTCATTTTTCAAAAAATTTAACTGACCATTTATTTATGTATTTCTGTCTAAATGCAATGGACCACAATTATCTTATTCTATTACAGACATTTTCCCCAATTTAGAACCTCAATATACAAGATGCATGTATGCCCCATCTTCTATCTGACAAATTATCACGAAATGCACAGCACATGTGAATGTACTTATCAAATAATTATTGCCTTGCATTATCAATAATGTTTGTGCTGAGTATTTTCAGCAACCATGCACACAATAAAATGTTTATCTAATAATGAAATGTAAATATGTTCAGCAAAATGCAAGCAGCAAATTAATGAAAACCAACATAGAGTCATGACACAATTTCTGCCCCCTCCCCCTTTTCCCTATCGGAAGTTAGATATAAAACTTCTGAAGACAATATTATATTTGTTTAGGACAATAAACTTCATCATTTACAATTTACAGTTTGACATGTCCTTTGATAACTGGCTCATCAAATAAACTTTACATAAACTGATGTAAGTTCAGACATTTCTCTTCAGTCTAATTCAATATTCTCCCCCCTCTCCCCTAATTTTTCACATCAAACTTTTCCGTCTTGAATACTTTACCTTGTTATCTGTTTCATCGATATCAGGTTTAATAATTTCTTCCTCTGGTTCCGGTTTTATTAACCGGGTGGGTATAACTTTAGCCACAGGTATGGTTCCCTGCCCAGATTTCCTCCTACGATAACTCTGAATGAATGGCACAACGACAGGAGTACATTTCCCATAATGAATAGCACCACAGTTGAAAGAACAGTTTTTCAAGGTATTAAATTCACAACTTGTACAATGATGAAGTGAACGATTCCATTTCAATTCAATTCGACAATTATGATAGACAGCGACTTTAGAGTAAACATATTGCACTGGAGCATGATTCTGCTGCATGTCAACGTTTTCTTTCTTGCTTCACAACTAAAGAATTTCTATTGAACACAAAGATGCCATTTGAATTTCAAACCTAGACATCAGCTATTCCAGAATGATAGTACAGAGAATGCCATAAGTTCTGAATATTTCTTCATTTTCACCATGTTCAATACTCTATTAAGTTAAATCACAAGTTATAAAATCTTCCTGTTTAAATGTTTAACACTAAGTTAAAGCACTGGAAAGTAATTCAATCCCATTATAATTTGTTTTCGTTTGATTAACAAAATATTATCATTATAAATCTTATCTTGTTATATTTCCTTTTGCAAAAGAAAAAAACATTATTGTAGCTTCCGTTCTGTTCTCCTAATGACTTTTGGGACTAAAGTACACACAATGTGTATTCACTCAAAGGTGTTGTTAACAGATTCATTCTTTTCCTTTGTCGACACTTGAAATTGATCAAAAACAAAAATCCTTCACACATCTTTACAATAAATTATTTTATTCTTCACTAGATCCTTTTATTTTCCTCCTTAAATTATGCAACAATTCGTTTTCCCTATCAAAAGGTATTGAATTTAGTGTTGATTTTTTTTGTTTATTTGTCAATATTAATAGAAATCCACATAGAATCCATTTGGGAAACTGTTCACTTTGATATTTGGAAAATGTACCTTTTATTCCTTGTTTATGTCTTACTAATACCCACACATATTTTTCTCCTGAACTAGAATGTCATTCAACATGTTCAATTAAGTAACAAAAATGTGAATATCACCTGTATTACTTGAATGGGTCAACACCAAAATATGTCATGGATACAAACATCATGATTTCCAATTTTCTTAACATAATTAACCTCACCTGCAAATTTAAGACAAAAGGGAAGTGGATAATTTTATTCTAATTTATTTTCCTGCACATAATTGAACACACAAATGATTTTAATTACACATATGATTTTGAGTGATAAATCATTATAGAGTGAAACCTATAAATATCTCTAATTATTTTAATACATTATCAGATTTATAACATTTAAGTTATGATGCAGATTATTTCAAAACATTTAAGCCATAGTAAAATAAGCAACTCTGAATTGATTTTATAAAAACATATACTAATTTATTACAGTGTAAACAGTATTCGTTATATCATTAAATTTAAAACAAACATTAAACTAATAATATCTTTCATTTAAAAAGTATTTTATTTTATTTATAAGGATGTTTTTAAAATATTTAGATGCCAAATATCCACATTAAACTAAAAGGTAATCATAAATTAATAATGAACTTCTCTGATTCCACTTAAAAAGTGGCAATTCCTTCATCAAAACTTTGTAAAATCCATTAAATTTCTCACTTTTTATGAATTCCAAAATCACAGATCCTGGAAATCCAGAAATCATTAAACATTTGAATGTACGATCCAACAAAAATCAGCTTAAATGTGTCAAAATCAGACGAGTATTGGTAAAATAAGAGCTACGTAGAAACAGCAGGTTTTTTGGCAATCATTTGATGCCTCCACCTACACATCCTGAGTGTGTGTAAAAGATAAAATCACATTATCTATAGGTGTGCTCAGCTTCATGCAATCAACATCAACATCTTCATTTCTATCATTGCAAACTTTACAAGTAAACTACATTTTTATAAAGGAAAATGTTTTAACTTTTATTAAGGTTTACAGTTACCTTTATGATAAAACCCTGATCTTATCATGTCCTGGGTGATTATTTGTGAAAATTGAATTTTAAAACTGACATTTTCTACCGATTTCTTCCTCCCTTGACCTTTACTTGTGATGAAAATAAAGTTACTTAACACCAAACTTTGTAGTTAACTACATTGAAAAGCTATTTAAATCTGACAATAAAACACTTATACCTATTTGAAACAGTCATGTTAATACCTAATTAATTTTACCTACTGTACCATATGTCTAAACAAACAATTTATCTGTCCTACATAATATATGGGATCACATACCAATAATCTTCTTAAAGTTCCCCCTATCCTGACAAATAAAGCCTGTATCTAGTTGTCATAAAAATGCTTATTTCATCCAATAAAACTTATAGTGTGACCTGTGAATAGGAAACTCATAGATTTTTAATCAAACTCGCCATTGGAAGAAATAAAAGTTGATTTTATAGTTTAGTAATGGTAAAAAAGGAAAACTAAACATTCAAAGTGGGATTAATTTTTGCTTCTGAATTGTTTCAGCACATGCAATGAACCCTTAATTTATTATTGTTTTCATATAATTTCTAAAAATCAATTTCTAAACAACTTTTGATATAAAAGCACAAAAATTTTATTGATTACAATTCATTTCATTCAAGTTTCAAAATTCCTTTACTAATTTTTCTTTATAAGAACTTGGCAGAGATAAATTACAAATTTAGAATACTAACTTTCATCTAATTCTATTGTATGTAGATTTTCCTTTTATGAGTTTCACTGATAAATTTATTTCATTACTTAACAAATTTAATATTCACTTTAATCATACCATCCACATTTTCATCTGAATCTTAAGAAAATCATTTACCTCAGTCACAAGGGTAGACTATAAATAATACTTAAAATCACCTAGCAAACATGTCTTATCCTTTCTCAATGCAAAGACTTGAATCACCTTAAAATACTATAATCACATCCAATTCAGAAAAACAAGATACTTTTCCAATAGTCACAAAACATATCCATACAGAAAAATGTGAATCAACTCAGATTCTCTGAATACTAAGTTTAAAGAATTTTCTCCTAACTTTCTATACACCTGAACTCATCCCAATGAAATTCTACACATTCACCTTACAATTATATGTCAAACCTGCTAAACAAATACCCCTATCACAAAAATGTTACTGTTTACACAAATCTTAAATAGAAGATAGGTATCTCTTACCCCAGATGGTCCATTTAATTGGTGGCATTGTACAAATGTAATACAATGTAAAGTCAATTTAAAAGTACTATTTTTTACTACACAAAATAATAAGTTGTTTATAAACAAATGATAGGATCTATGTAAGATTTTGATACAGAAGATTTGTTATGAGAACAAGGTATGCCGCTATTGTTTGAAGTTTAAAGGAGACAAAGATAAAGACTGTACGTATGGAGTGACAGATTATGACAACCCAATTAGAAGGAAAACATTTTCATGACACCTAGGATCATTATGAAATTCAAATTCAAATTCAAATATTTATTGCCATGTAAACATTAAGTTTGTGACATACAAAATAATAAACAATATAACTATATTTCACATATATATATATCATTATGAATGTAGTCTTCTCAGATGTCTTATATTTTTTTTAGTGTTGTATAGATTATTTACTGATAAACATTTAAAAAGTGTATTGGTGTGGTCATTTAGTGGCACACCAATATCTCATCAGATTGAGACACTTCACTGAGTTTGTTTAGGATTACGATATATAGACTTTTTCTTATCCATTCCAAGTCAACACTGGTTTTTCTGGAGGGTATAAATCTCTATTGATTTTTATCCCATTGTTCTTATATGATGCACTTAATTTCAGTGAAACTTTACGACATAAGGCATTTGTTATACAAGATATGAAGTATCAAAAATTCTACTTCCTACAATCAGAGGTGAATCATCTCCTTTCCTTTTTCTACAGCCACGATTCAAAATGTGGAAGTTTCCCCACTTATTCAGCATCCCAGAGTCTTATTTGCGAGGCAATACAAACAGTATAAGTATCATCAAATATTCCTGATGTAGCCATTCTAATTTGTACTGTTTATTTTATTGTAGTAATGACTGAATACTGGGTACTCAGCTTGCACAAAAAAAAAATCAAATATGAATTAACAATCTAGATGATGACAGTATTAAAAATGTATTACAAAAGTAACCAACAAATATGATCATAAATATATACCTGTATCAATGGAACAAATAATGTTTATGCCTCAATAAAAAATCATTATATTAATACAAAGTAACTGTATGATATTTATTGTATATAGATCCTTCTGATATGCCATTCATGTACCTAACATACTCCTACAACTAACATGTACATACATTGTATCTTTATCAATCTAGAGATCAGAGTTATAGAACAGACAAGTGTGAATATTGGAACATTTTCAGTAAAAGGATTATACTTTAACCCTTTCCCTTTCACACTGGTACAGCTTACCGGTGAGGCCAATTTCAAGATTTTTTGGGGGCATTTGCTGACGTACAGATCAAATTAATCCTCAGATAACCAGCAACATGATGTAATGTGCATCAAACTTCTATTATTATTAGTTTATAGTCAAGTCACCCCTTACTGATGTGTAATTTTTCTGTAAAAAAACATGATTTTTTCTTCGAATTTTGAGGAATAGTCTCAAAAATAAGTGCAAAGAAAACTGCTCTTTTAAGAGGATTTATGACTTTTTTCAATAATTGTGCAGTGAGTTTTTGAAGAATAGTATTAAACTAATAGTTCTAACTTGTAAACTAGTTGGAAATGTAATTTTTAGTGTAGCAGCGCAATCACAAACTTGACATGTGCTAAAAATCCGAAGTCATTTCTTAAAGAAATTATGGGAAAAAAGACAAAAAACACTAAAATATTCTGATTTTTTTTTGGCAAAGTTGAAATAGATGTAACAAAACATGGTTTCGTAAGTGTTGCGGTATGATAAAGATGAACACACTTTTGTTTGAATAAAGGAACATGTATATTTCAATGAAAAAACTGACATTTAAAGAGTGGATTCCTCCTAGATTTGCGTAAAAATCATGCATTTGGTAACAAAAATTATCATCTGAACACATTATTTCTAAAAGAAAACAAACTGGGTGAGGATCTTCATATATTATTTTTTTTTTAAATTTCTTCAGTAGTAGTAGACTTAAGTACTTAAATTTCAATAAATTCTTTACAATGCCAGTGGCGCAGGGGTGTGCTGATCTGTCCCAAGGTGCTAAGATTGAGTGTTGGAATCTCACTGCTGGGGTTGGAAAAATCATTTCCTATATTAAATGTAACTTAACTTAACTTTACTTTCAATTTCAAAAGGAAAACCTACGAAATGTTTTTAAAAGAATGTGTGTCCCAAATTGCCCCCCTCCTTATTTTTTAACCCATTTGCTCCATCGGCTGATCAAGCTAGCATTGGTAATTCAATGAATTTTCCCTTGTAAAAACAAAATTTAGCTTGCTGATTACAGTGAGTTGACTGTTAGTGTTGCTCTCCACCAATTGCAATTCATTCAAAATTTTGACCAAATTGCAATTTGTTTTATAAAATCAAATTGTTCAACTGGTCAGAAATTTGGACCAACTGCTCTAGAAAACCAGAGTCAAGTCCTGAAAGTGCAAGGTGATACAGTGACTTGACTGTTAGTGTTGCTATTCACCAATTGCAACTCATTCAAAATTTTGACCCAATTGCAATTTGTTTTATTAATCAAATTGTTCAACTGGTCAAAAATTTGAAATTGAAATCCAATTGGAATTTCTTGCTATTGCACAATATTGTGCAATTAGATATTTCTTGCTATTGTGCAATACTGTGCAATTGAAAATATTTGCTATTGCACAATACTGTGCAATTGAAGATTTCTTGCTATTGCACAATACTGTGCAATTGAAGATTTCTTGCTATTGCTGAATACTGTGCAATTGAAAATTTCTTGCTATTGCACAATACTTAATATAATAATTTTGGATCCTGATTTGGACCAACTTAAAAACTGGGCCCATAATCAAAAATCTAAGTACATGTTTAGATTCAGCATATCAAAGAGGCCCAAGATTTCAATTTTTGTTAAAATCAAACTTAGTTTAATTTGGACCCTTTGGACTTTAATGTAGACCAATTTTAAAACGGGACCAAAAATTAAGAATCTACAAACACAGTTAGATTTGGCACATCAAAGAACCCCAATTATTCAATTTTTGATGAAATCAAACAAAGTTTAATTTTGGACCCCGATTTGGACCAACTTGAAAACTGGGCCAATAATAAAAAATCTAAGTACATTTTTAGATTCAGCATATCAAAGAACCCCAAGGATTCAATTTTTGTTAAAATCAAACTAAGTTTAATTTTGGACCCTTTGGACCTTAATGTAGACCAATTTGAAAACGGGACCAAAAATTAAGAATCTACATACACAGTTAGATTCGGCATATCAAAGAACCCCAATTATTCAATTTTTGATGAAATCAAACAAAGTTTAATTTTGGACCCTTTGGGCCCTTTATTCCTAAACTGTTGGGACCAAAACTCCCAAAATCAATACCAACCTTCCTTTTATGGTCATAAACCTTGTGTTTAAATTTCATAGATTTCTATTTACTTATACTAAAGTTATGGTGCGAAAACCAAGAAAAATGCTTATTTGGGTCCCTTTTTGGCCCCTAATTCCTAAACTGTTGGGACCTAAACTCCCAAAATCAATACCAACCTTCCTTTTGTGGTCATTAACATTGTGTTTAAATTTCATTGATTTCTATTTACTTAAACTAAAGTTATTGTGCCAAAACCAAGAATAATGCTTATTTGGGCCCTTTTTTGGCCCCTAATTCCTAAACTGTTGGAACCAAAACTCCCAAAATCAATCCCAACCTTTCTTTTGTGGTCATAAACCTTGTGTCAAAATTTCATAGATTTCTATTAACTTAAACTAAAGTTATAGTGCGAAAACCAAGAAAATGCTTATTTGGGCCCTTTTTGGCCCCTAATTCCTAAAATGTTGGGATCAAAACTCCCAAAATCAATCCCAACCTTCCTTTTGTGGTCATAAACCTTGTGTTAAAATTTCATAGATTTCTATTCACTTTTACTAAAGTTAGAGTGCGAAAACTAAAAGTATACGGACGACGACGACAACGATGACGACGACGACGACGCCAACGTGATAGCAATATACGACGAAAATTTTTTCAAATTTTGCGGTCGTATAAAAATTAAAATAATTTTTCTGTGGGAGTGCATCTGCAACAATCTCTGCTAAATTTATTGTATAATCTGAGGTCTAATTACAACACCTTCAGAATCCAATGCATTGTTGGTAATTTTTTTCAAAACGAGTACACTAAAACATTGCAATTGGTTAAAAATATCATAAACAATAAATTATAAAATTGAACAATGACCTTATTTTCAATTTGGGGTACAAACAATAAAATTACCCATAGTCCTTTGTATTCTGAAATGGGTAGTTGGTGTATGTTGTCTGTTTTGTGCTGTTTTTCAAGGAATAGACTT
Source organism: Mytilus edulis (assembly GCA_019925275.1). Lineage (NCBI taxonomy): Eukaryota > Metazoa > Mollusca > Bivalvia > Mytilida > Mytilidae > Mytilus > Mytilus edulis. The sequence continues at coordinate 19,412,718 of CM034350.1, forward strand.
GAATTTCTTACAATGGGCAAAGGTCCTAATAAACATTAAATAACAAATTACTTAATTTTATGCTTCAACAATGCTTTGATTCCAATTACTCAGTTCTTGCTGTGAATAAACTCCATGTGACTTGAATATAACAAGGCCAGTGACTGCCATCCTTAGCCAAGGAAAAGCTAATCAACATTATTTAGTTGCACGATTTAACTTACTTTTCACATATTTAACCTAAATTCATGTCAATAAATATTGCCTCAAGGAAATCTTAATTTCAGGTGAAAAAGTCAAATTTTACTTACGACCTCGACAGCATTCCTCAAATATTTACATATGACAGGTTTCTGATGAAAAGGATACTCCAAATATTTGGAATAATCATCATTATATAAACTTCAATAAATTATAAAGCATTTAATCTTAATTATTTTTGTTTGGTATTTATAAATACTATTTTATCTTTAAATTCTGACAAAATCAAGGATGTTATGTAAGCCAGTAATACACATTTAAAGCCATATGAAGACAACATCCTGCATAGGTAAATATTGTTTAAATACCTTGTGTTCAATTATTGGTTCTTCAAATCTATATATTCCTTACATATATATACATGAAGTATTTTAATACCAAGTCCTAATATTTGTTAGTCAGTCATATTTTCAATGATTTATTTTACACTTACAGTAACCATGAATTATGTCATGACTAGAGGCCTTTGTATTATAGAAACATATTGCTGTTTGTGACCCTGTCCCTTGAGAAAAACATTTGCTTGGCTCATCTCTTTTGGTGATGGACAATTATCATACCAAGTAGCATTAATATTTTATGAAACATCCAAAAGTTCAGATCAGGACATGACTTAGTGTAGTCAGATATAGGGTATAAATGGAAAATAGGAAAGTGACCTTGACCATGCTTTCAATTCATCTTTATTCAGGACATGGCAGTATGCATCAATAATACAATGTAATGTTAATATCCATCAAGACATTCAAAAATTTAGCACTAGCGATATATAGACATGTAAGGCTAAGAAAGACAAAATTTCACACACTGAATGAGACATTCTTTTACACACTTTTAAATCCCTGCTTATTAGGATTAGATTTATATTGAAATTCTGTAATATGAAGATTTTACTACAAGTATCATACTATCAATGATCCATGTAAATAAGGTCAAGATGAACCCTGTCTGACAGATATTTTCACCTATCAATCAATCCATTCACCAAATATAGTTAACCTGTTGCTTATACAAGTTATAGTTTTGACATGTCAGTCATTAATTGTGCTTTTGAGTCTATAGCTATCTCTTGATTAATTTCAAACTGATTTTCACATTTATTCTAATGTTGTGCTTATTCAAGACAGTCCAAAGTTAGAAGAGGTTTGAGCGCTCAATAAGTATATTCTACCCTGCCTCATTCTGTATGTGCCTGTCTTAAGTAATTCTCTTTGTTTTCATTGGTTGCTGTCTGTTTTTTTTATTTATCATAAATGAGGCAGATTAAAATCTCATTGGATTTATTAGTCAAGAGCTGACTAACTAGTAATGACTTTGGTCACTGATGAGAACCAAGCAATGACCTAAAATTGCTAAAAAACCATGTTATTTAACTGGACTCTAGTGTATAGTTGTCTCATGGGCAATCAAACAACATCTCCTTATAGCAATAGCAAAATTTAAAAACAAATTTTCATCATATAAACCATTTTAGCTTTATCATGGTTAAGAGGAACTCAAGAGTATTCTTAACATCTTTAATAGGCTTGAATATAATGTACTAAGCTCCCTACTGTTTTGCATTTTTAATTAAAACACTTCAATAGAACTTCAAAGGGAGCATTTAGTTTTTCTATTGGTTTCACCTGATTCAGGGGTTCAAAGGTCAAATATATTTCAATTACTTCAACTTTCTTTGGCCATATTTGGTACTTGTTTTTAACCATCTTAAAGAACATATTTCCTAATTAGATCTCTTTTATTTCAGGGGGTTTTACAACAAAGATTGCCAATTGATAGCAAAAGATTGCATAGCCTTTACATAAAAGGCAATAAACATTTTTATAGGAGCTTATGACTGTCTGACATATTACTAAAAATGCAGATAGTTGTATAATAACTCGTAAGCCATATACTGGGTAATATGCAAAGTGACAAAAACCATCACACTGCTTTAGACCACTAGTTGGCAAAAAAGGACCATGAAGTTAATTGTCTATTTTGTGCATTATATTCAGATCCTTTTATAGAAATATTACATAATGATACTAATTTGAGTTTAATAAACTTGCTGAGTAAAAGTTAGAATAAAATACACTTACCATGAGTAGCTTCATAGTATATTTTTACACCATACTTTATTTTTTTAGAAAGGTATATATAGCCAGCTTTGTTTTACATTGTTGTTTTTGTGTATCAGCTACACTAAATAACACCCTTCAAATGACAGTTTCCTTTTCAGAACAATGGGTATATATGAGGAAGTTTTTATTTTCTCAATCGGAGTAACTTTCAACAATAGAATGTAAACGTAAATATTTAGTGTGAACCTTCTTTCACAGGTAATATTTATAAATGTCCTTATACATGTACTTTTATACACAAATATCTGATTTGTTTCACATGAATTAATTGTTAAATGATTTTTTTTAATATAAAAATGCTTCTGATTACCGGTACATAGCATATGCATTTTAAATATAAACATTTCTGCTCCAAAATAAGAGAACATCAATCTGCACATTACTTCACATCTTGAAACATACAGTTAAGTTATTTCTCCAAATACTTTAGGACAATCATATGTAAGATTTGATATAATAGTTATATAAAACACATGTTGTGTTAGGCTCTGATCCTGTCCATAACGTTATAGTATGGTATTAGTTTTCTGTTTTGCTTTTTCCAATCATATTGTGTTGTAAAATGATGCCCTTTATGGGTTCTTGATTAGATTAATAAAATTATTATCTTATCTTATTTTGTAAATGAATTGGGAAAACCTAAGCACCATCATTGGTTCGACCCAGCCAAACCTACTTGTACACCAATACTGAGACCAAAACAGCACAATAATACATGTTAAAACTATTAAACCAAATCATGCCTTTACAAATATTGTATTCCAAGCAGTTGTTAGAAGTTCTCCTTTCAAATATATAACTTTGGTTAATTGTATTCAGCATAATCTAGAACAAGACATGGTCAAAATATGAGTTAACTTGAAAATTTCAACTGTTATGAATAATTTTGGATAAATAAGACTGAATTGTCTCCCTTTGTATATATAAAACATGAACGTGTGTATAGGACACCATGCTAAAATGCCCCACTCATACTTTCATACATGTATGTCCATGTTCAGTTAACAGTGAAATCACATAATTCCAGATACATTTAAAAGTTCACAAAATGTGAATTAAGTTTTCAGATGATTTGACCACAATTCTATGGTAACCTGCCATAAACCAAAACAGTTCTTATCTGATACAGGATGGAAGAAAGGACAAATAGATAGATGGACATACAAATCAGGAAACATGACACCCTTTACTGTCTTAGCTTATCTGATACAGGATGGAAGAAAGGACAAATAGACAGATGGACATACAAATCAGGAAACATGACACCCTTTACTGTTTTAGCTTATCTGATACAGGATGGAAGAAAGGACAAATAGACAGATGGACATACAAATCAGGAAGTATGACACCCTTTACTGTCTTAGCTTGGGGAATCAGATATCAATACACAACTTTTACTGAATTTTATAAAATAACTTCAACATTCATATATGATACTGTTTTAATAGGGACTACAAGAATTACCTTTTTTTCTGTAAATCATAGAATGACCTTTTAGAAATTTGTATTTATATAGAAAAATAAAGGTATTTAATTAATATTGAATCAGTCAGCTACACTTTAAATAAAATTTATATTTCAGTAAAGGGCAAATTATATGTGAAAAGCTGTGTGAAATGATATAAAAAGGTGTTTTATACTTCATGCAAGTCAATTACACATGGAATGATGGATGCCTTGGTTTTATCATATATACACATTGTATACATTTGCCTTTAATTCAGAGTTTGCCCCATCCAGGGTGGTGACAATAGAGCCTGATTGGTTGTCAAAAAAGTTTAAATTCTTTCAGCTGACAAGAAAAGGGAGACAACTACTCATAATTACAAGTTCTTCAAGTTAATAAGATCTGCTGACAGCTTAAAACAATATCATTCAAAAAACAAAAAACTAGATATTTATTAGGCATTACAGTCTTCAGTTTTTTTATAGAAATGTTGACTTTTGATTCAATATTTTCCTTTGTGTATTTTTGACAATATGATACTACTAAATTAACTGAAGACCTTAAAAGAGGGGCGAGTGATACCAGAGGGACATTCAACTCAAAGATCGAAAATAAACTGACAACGCCATGACTAACAAGTGAAAGCGTGAGCTACTGCTCACTGTTATATTTCTATAAACAGAAAGTTGTTGAGTGATGAATCTGAAAACGCATCACACCGTAAAGCTGACTTATATAAACTCTGAAACCAAATTTCAGAAATCCTTGTATTGTAGTTCCTGAGAAAAATGTGAAGGTAATTTTTAACTTGGCTATCATGTGTAAAATGATACAAGTATTTTGGTAAACAGGAAGTTGTTGAGTGATGAACCTGATAACGCATCACACAGTAAAGCTGACTTATATAAACCCTGAAACCAAATTTCAGAAATCCTTGATATGTAGTTCCTGAGAAAATGTGACACAAAACATTAATTGGACAGAAAGACGGACGGACTGATGGATGAACATGATAAACAGACAGAGGTTACACCCCAAATTTATTAAAGTGTGTATAAATAGGAAAAAGACAAACAGACAAATAATAGCACACAAGACACAACATGTACATAGAAAACTAAAGACTAAGCAACACGAACCCCACCATAAACGGGGGTGATATGATGACTGTTAGTGTTATCAGGTGCTCTGGAAGGGTAAGAACCTGGTACTGCTCATGTGGGATATAATATATCATATTGACCAGTTTTCCCCCCAAAATGTCAAGATGGGAATGGTGCTTTGGCAGTTTAAGGCTACTTAAAGAATGTTAAGTTCCACAAAAGTGAACTCTGAACACTACTTATCCCTAACTTCCTATTTTTTTCCATAAAATCTTATTTTGACACGGTTAATAAAAAAAATTATAAATAGAAAAGACGGACATATTTTTGGTAGTTCTGTTATTAATGAACATGATAAAGTTTTGAAATTTCCTAGATTGGCATGCATTGTCCTTTCAGATCAAAAATTATAATTATTTTTTTTACTGAAAAATCAAACTTGAATAATTATTTTTAACTAAACAATACAGAAAATACTAATATTTTGTGTGATTTAGTGACTATCTTAAATTGCAATAGATAAATTTTCTGAAACTTTATCAAATATGCATGCCCTCACTCACACTCCTTGAGCTCTTTCTGGGCTTTTCTATATTAAAGATATAATGTACAGGTGAAATAAACAAACTAAAATTATGTGAATATGTACTCATGGTACTAGATCATAATATAACCTACAACACAAGACTCAAATAACAAGATGACTACTGCTGAAGAAAGACTGAAGCAGCCCCCCTCCCCCTCTTTAGGTCAGTCAGTTGACCCCCCTTTACAAAAAGTTCTGGATCCGCCACTGCTGGTACTGTTTATTTCAATCAAAATGTTCATTTTTAACATGCAAGTTCTGTATCTGTACCAATCGGATGGAAATACAGATCCTGTTTCCAAGCTTTGCTTAAATAAGAATATGAAAACAATCTGTTCTACATTTGATTTAAAGAACTTCCAGGATCATCTGGTTTTGTTGGATTTTTATGTTCACCCATTCAAAAATATGAACACTGAAATTTCATTGGCTGATGTAATAATTAACTGAACAGAAAGTATAACTGAGTGTTGTCAGATCCTTGTAAACAAAGATTAAACACAACTTGACAAGATCTGCATTTTACAAGATAAGGCAAAACTTCAATGATACTTGTCATCTCAGCAATATATTTAAGTCTGATCTTCACCAGTTTTAAATTTCCATCTCCAAGATCAAAATTAATTCATTTAAAAGCCTTAAAATTTTGAATTTAGACAGATTTCTTTTTGTATTTTAATGTCTGGGGAAAAAGTATTTAATTGTCACCGATTTTGGAAATGATCAAATTGTACTTCATGATTACAAAATGGTAAAACTAGGACTAGAAAAAAACATTGGTGAACAACTTCTGTTTCACAAGAATATTAAGAACAAGCACTTCTCTGTTACATTGTATGAACATACTGTTAATCACATTTCAAAGTAAATCATTGTTTTATCAAAATTTATGTACATGTACAAATGTATGTATGTAATAACTTGCATAAATGTACAAGTTGGTTTTTTTTTTCTTTTTAAAATAAGTATTTTGACAAACCTTAGTGCCTCCATTCCTGTGGTTGTTCTTGTTTGACAATGGTCTACGAGGACTTCTAGGGCTTGGCAACTTAGAGGTTGGTGGAGAAAATGGTGGTGAAGTAGGCCGTAACCTTGGTGACTGTTTACCAGATGATGACCTTGGTGATGCCAATGAATAATGAGATAATGGTGTTGTCAATGCTTCTCCATGTGTCAGTTGTCGAAGATTTTCTTTCAGACTATTCTGTGTATCTGGTTCACTCAACCATCGTAAAAATAATTCATCAACTTTGAGCTTAAGGACAGGTTTGAGTGCCATAATGAGTACTACAGCATTTGAATCTTTGGTTCCATAAAAACTGAAATTAACAGAACAACATCTTAAAATAAAATTGAGAATGGAAACAGGAAATGAGCCAAAGGGACAACAATGTTACCAAAGAAAAGAAAACAGCCAAAGCTAGGCCACCAATGGGTCTCCATCACAACAAGAAAATCCTGCAAGCTCAGGCCAGCTTCACCTGGACCCTAAACAAAAATATGTACTTACATGTACTACTAGTTCAGAGAATATGGATGCCACACCTTGGAACAATATATCTAACAGGAAATATAAAATCATATAGGCTTTTCAGTATAAAATTGATCAAAAACTTTATGACACTTTTAGAGAGATTTATGGATTTAGGAGGCACCTGAGGGAAAAATATCTGAATTAACCACATAATACTAAACGTTCCACAAATACAATGAAATTTTAATGTTTTATCATGATCATAAAGAAGATATTTTTTTATCATATAAAATGGGTCAATATAAGTGTTATCTTATTTGATGTGAAGTGTTTTGAAATGTTTTTTTAAATTCACTGTAATTGGGAATTCCATCTGCTCCATATTTTTATTGTTCCATTGCATTCTGTACCCTTCTGACTGTGACAAAATGAATGCTGTTATGACCAATTTGAAGTTGCAGATTACAAGTTCAATACACTGGAATCATGTTATTGTTATTATCAGAAATTATTTAGACAATAGAGAGAACATGTTTTACACATATCTGTTTCCATATCATGTTCCAGTAGTGATGTTTCTTGGAAACTCTGGGAAATCATTTAGAAAACAAAATAAATATTTGCCAACCTCAAATGGAATCATATCTTATATTATCATTTCTTTTGGATATTTCTGGAAATATTTTTGCTTCAAAAAGCACAAAAAAGGTAAGACTTTGAAACTATGTAAAATTAATCAGCCGGCAATGAAGATTGCATGCCAGAATTGAGTCTCAAAGTCCCCCCCAAAAATAAATTGTTCTCCAAATCCAGATGTAAAAAAAGGCTTCAGCTTTATTACCTCATAGAAAGGGGTCCCAGAAAAACAAGAGGCTCTCAAGAGCCTGAATCGCTCACCTTAATTTTTTTGGTTAAATCTCTCATCAATGATTATTTTGGCTTTTCAATTTATTTAAATGTTCTTTGAAACGTCCTATTTTCTTCAAAAGCAAAAAAAAAAATCATTTTCTCCTATGTTCTATTTTAGCCATAGGAGCTATGTTTCTGACATACAAGGAAATGAAATATAAAATTTATACTAGATACTATGAAACTCATTTAGCCTAAGTTTGGCTGAAATTGATACAGCAGTTTCAAAGGAGAAGATTTTTTAAAGTAAGTCAACATGATGAACAAATTGTGAAAAAAGTCTTTAAAGGGCAATAACTCCTTTAGGGGTCAATTGACAATTTTGGTCAAATTGACTTATTTGTAGATCTTACTTTGCTTAACATTTTTGCTATTAACAGTTTATCTGTATCTATAATAATATTCAAGATAATAACCAAAAACTGCAAAATTTCTTTAAAATCATCAATTCAGGGGCATTATACCTGAAAAACCAGTTACCCAATTCGGCTGAAAATTTCAGGACAGGTAGACCTTGACCTAATAAATACTTTAACTTCTTGTCTTATTTGCTCTAAATGCTGGAGTTTTTGAGATATAAGCCAAAAACTGCATTTTACCCTGTGTTCTATTTTTAGCCATGACGGCCATGTTTTTTGACGAAATAAAAAATAAAGCACAAACTTTATTTTATACACCCTACTGATCATTCAGTTGAAGTTTGGTTGAATTTGGTTTAGTAGTTTTAGAGGAGAAGATTTTTTAAAGTTAGCAAATATGATGAACAAATTGTGAAAAATTGTCATTAAAGGACAATAACCCCTTAAGGGGTCAATTGACAATTTTGGTCATATTAACTTATTTGTAGATCTTACTTTGCTGATCATTTTTGCTGTTTACAGTTTATCTTTATCTATAATAATATTCAAGATAATGACCAAAAACTGCAAAATTTCCTTAAAATTACCAATTAAGTGGCAGCAACCCAACAATGGTTTGTTTGATTCATCTGAAAATTTCAGGGCTGATAGATCTTGACCTAATGAACATTTTTACCCCATGTCAGATTTGCTCTAAATGCTTTCGTTTTTGAGATATAAGCCAAAAACTGCATTTGACCCCTATGTTCTATTTTAAGTAACGGCGGCCATGTTTTTTGACGGATCAAAAATCGAAGCACACACTTTGTGCAGGATAATCTAAGGAACAATCATGCTAAGTTTCATTCAAATCCATTCAGTAGTTTCAGAGGAGAAGATGTTTGAAAAATTGTTAACGACGACGACGACGACGACGGACGCCAAGTGATGAGAAAAGCTCACATGGCCTTTTAGGCCAGATGAGCTAAAAATGAGCCTTAACAGACATCATAATTATTTGGACTACTAACGTAAATACTGTACCCAAAAGTGTCAATAAAAGTCTATTTCTAGTCCAACTTTTGTTGTAAATTTTTTTGGGGTCCAAAATCAGGTTAATCAAACTGTTATATTTCAAAAGAATATCAAGTGTTATCCAACAAACCACACGTATTTTGTCTAGATCATTTTACAAAAGCTTGAAGATTCTACCTGGCCGATTTTTAATACTAAATTTTCATTGGAAACATGACGCCAAAAGTTGTTGCCATGCATTGTATATTTGTACCATAGACAGTTTAAGTTTGTCTTTATGAACCATAACTCAAACAGATATATTTTTGTGTTACAGAACTTATATACCGTGTATATTTATTGGGTTAAATTCAATTTGTTAGATGAAAACAAGTAGAATCTTGCCGCCTGGGAGCACCATTACCGGAAGTTATGTGTACTGTGTAATATGCGTACCGTTTCTGTAAACAAAATATCCGGCAAAGGTTGCTCATCTCCTTCTCGTGATCATCAGTATTTCTTGTCAAGTTTTAAAAACACATGAGATATTAAAGTGAAAAATAAGTTTGAGTAGTATATGATATTTAGTTAAAGATATATTGGAAAACTTCCTACGGTATACTTCATGATATCCACACTGACGGTAAAAAAAGAAAAAAATGTAATATCATGTAGGTTTATTAGATCAGAGACATATATAAGACATATTGTATTATTTGTCTCGGATCGGATCAATTATAGAGTTTATACTAAGAAATCTTATATAGGTAATAAGATATTTCATATTATTTATAAGATATCTTCGATATAATTTTCTTTATGATTATATATCTTATAAATTATATTCGATATCTTATAAACTATATTAGATATCTTATAAACTATATGAGATATGTGATATGATATATAGGATGATATCTATATAGGATATCTTATAAACTATTATATGAGATATGTTATATGATATCTAAGAAGACTTATTCTGTTAGTATAAAAGATCAAGATCTGTTATATCATGGAAGTAATATCCAATATTACTTCCATGGTTATATATATAGCGAGCGTATTTAATAAATTTTACAAGATCTATACAACTTCTTATTTAAAAAATAAAAATAAAAATTGAAAGATAACTATATTTTAGTTCGGTCTAATATAAGAATAAGAAAATGTGGTATGATTGCCAATGAAACAACTCTCCACCAGCGACCACGTGCACATTACATAGGCGTTTACATATGACTCTAGGCCACCTTACGGCCTTAACTATGCAAAACCCCATACCGTATAGCCAGCTATTTTACGGTATAAAAAAAGAACAATTTGCATACACGCTATTTTTCAGTGAGTTTATTCAAATTTGTAATAAAGAATATACCTTCATGTGCTAAATTTAGAGATAAATGGGGTCGAAATTTTAGACATTTGTCTTTTTAAAATTTCAGTTTCTTGTACGTTTCTGTCCTTTGTACAGACATACTTAACTTTTTTGTTTCAAACGATAAAATATACGCAGATTTTTGTAAAACGATTTGGAATATCTTCTTTATAAAACTATTTTTTTAATTCGTGTAACAATTCTTTCTTATTATATTGAAATTTAATGAAGGGTTTTTGACAATGAATTCGACTGAGTTTATATTGAAAGACTGCATGGCGATTGCATTTACATTTCTTGGTGTGCAGTTTTATAATACGTTTGCAGCCTGGAGTTAATTTCATAAAATATCTTACAATTAAAGTTGATCGGAGGTGATGCATAATTCAGTATACTTACAATCAACCTAAGTCTGAAGTTTTTTGAAAAATTTCATTTTCGTCAACGGTTGGCCCAGACAGGCAAATTATAGTATCAATAACACTGCTGGTTTTGTCATATACAATGCAAGTCTATCGTGCAGATGTTATTTGCAATAGTTCCATTCTGGTTATAATTTTTGGGTGTGGACTCCATGAAGTAGTGACTCACCCATGCGGCAATATTAATTCTTATATTTTTGGGTTGAATATCATTCAGTAAGCGCTTAGTTTGGCTGAGAATCAATCATCATAAAGGATACACGAAAGCGAAAGATTTCAGTTGCTGCTGTTTGTTTCAAACGTTTTCCATTTAGAATAAGAAGAAAGTCCGATACCTTAATATTTTGTGAATTTGGCTTTGTTTTAAAATGTGATTATTGGGTTAGTAAAATAACACTTTTTTTATTTGTAGTGATTCTAAAGTATCACAATATTACATTTCCCGGTAGGGGAAATCTGCAAAAACACTGAGGTACCAATGAGTCATGTACGTAGATAGGAAAAATAATCGGTCCATTTGCAGATCTGTGTTCATAAGAACGTCTGGGGCACAGGTACTTTCTTAGATAACATGTTTTCGAGGAGTACTTTGGGAGAAGTATAACTAGGCTCAAAATAACCATTATATTACAATTGTCCTTTTTGTTATCGTCCAGATTCTAATGGTTATAGTAATTTTTTTAAAGGGTTTTTAAAAATGGTAACACATGTAAACTTGATAATTATACCTTTTCCATTATACAAAATCTTGTAACCACTCTAACGGTAACTCTATTGCCCATGAATGTCATCATACAACCACAATGCATGTCATCATTGGATTCATTGTATCTGAAATGTTCATGCATTTCATCATTGTATCCCAAATGTTCCATGCATATCACAATTGTATCCAAAATGTTCCATGCATTCATCATTGTATCCCAAATGTTCCATGCAATGTCCATATTGTATCACAAATGTTCCATGCATATCACAATTGTATCCAAAATGTTCATGACATGTCATCATTGTATCCAAAATTGTTCCATCATGTCACCATTGTATCCCAAATGTTCCATGCATGTCAACATGTACCTCAACGTTCCATGTATGTCAACATTGTTTTCTCAAATGTTCCATGCATGTCACCATTGTACCCAAAACGTTCCATGCACTCACCATTGTACCCCAAAACGTTCCATGCACGTCACCATTGTACCCCAAACGTTTTCATGCATGTAACCATTGTATCCAAACGTTCCATGGATGTCACAATGTGAACATTTTTCTAATGTATTTCAGTACTTCCTATTTTACCTGATTCCTCACTCATGTTATCCAAATGTTCCATGCATGTCAACATTGTACCTCAAACGTTCCATGTATGTCAACATTGTTTCTCAAATGTTCCATGCATGTCACCATTGTACCCAAAACGTTCCATGCACGTCACCATTGTACCCCAAACGTTCCATGCACGTCACCATTGTACCCCAAACGTTTTATGCATGTAACCATTGTATCCCAAACGTTCCATGGATGTCACAATGTGATACATTTTTCTAATGTATTTCAGTACTTCCTATTTTAACCTGATTCCTCACTCATGTTATAATTGTAACCCCGAATCCGCATCCTTATTACCAAACCCATTTCCCTATTGATGTAACCGGCTTTATAACCCCCATTATACTTTTATGTAAACATTGTAACCATGCAGAGGCGGATTCAGTACGGGATAGGGTGCCCACCCCTCGGAGCTACATTTATTATCAATGCCGACTTTTTACCTGTCACACTGTATAAGTTATCTAGTTTAGAACTCTATATGTAACGACCATCACTAGTTGTAACCATTATTGCTTTAATGGAGGTTACATAACGTGAGCATAAGGAATTTTTGTTCTATCCATGCCTGCTCTGGGTGCTGTTGTAATTTATTTTGTAATTATTACATATTACGATAAAATGTCATATTTTTATATGTTAAACTTGACCAGGAAACAATTAACTCTATCACACGGTCCAACCAGAGAAAACACCTGTATTTGAATGTCTCGTGCCAACCAATGCAAAATTGAGAATTTTGGAAAAAAAGACAATAAATTGAATTCACATCAATAATTCTAAGGTATTTTCTAGTTACTTTGATGCACATATTTAATTCAGAGGCCTTCAGTGATGGTAATTTTTCTGGTTACTTTAAAACTACACTTAAATAATTCAGTGGCCTACGTTGGTGATTTCATCTGGTTTCTTTGATACCGGACTTGAACACGCCAGTGCCCTTGTCAGTTCTTTCCCAGTTACTTTAAAACTACACTTGAAAAAACTCAGTTACCTACGTTGGTTATTTATCTAGATATTACTTTTGAACAAGTCAGTGAATTTCCTAGCTACTTTTTGAAACTGTACTAAAATTGTTCAGTGGATTTTGTGTTATTTGCATGATAACTTTACAACATTGGAATGGCCTTTGCATGCGATTTGCCCGATAACTTTGATTCAACATTGGAATCGCCATTGTAGGTGATTTGCCTGATTACTTTGATTCAACATTGGAATGGCCATTGTAGGTGATTTGCCTGATTACTTTGATTCAACATTGAAATGGTCTTTGTATGCTCTGGGTGCTGTTGTAATTTATTTTGTAATTATTACATATTACGATAAAATGTCATATTTTTATATGTTAAACTTGACCAGGAAACAATTAACTCTATCACACGGTCCAACCAGAGAAAACACCTGTATTTGAATGTCTCGTGCCAACCAATGCAAAATTGAGAATTTTGGAAAAAAAGACAATAAATTGAATTCACATCAATAATTCTAAGGTATTTTCTAGTTACTTTGATGCACATATTTAATTCAGAGGCCTTCAGTGATGGTAATTTTTCTGGTTACTTTAAAACTACACTTAAATAATTCAGTGGCCTACGTTGGTGATTTCATCTGGTTTCTTTGATACCGGACTTGAACACGCCAGTGCCCTTGTCAGTTCTTTCCCAGTTACTTTAAAACTACACTTGAAAAAACTCAGTTACCTACGTTGGTTATTTATCTAGATATTACTTTTGAACAAGTCAGTGAATTTCCTAGCTACTTTTTGAAACTGTACTAAAATTGTTCAGTGGATTTTGTGTTATTTGCATGATAACTTTACAACATTGGAATGGCCTTTGCAGGCGATTTGCCCGATAACTTTGATTCAACATTGGAATCGCCATTGTAGGTGATTTGCCTGATTACTTTGATTCAACATTGGAATGGCCATTGTAGGTGATTTGCCTGATTACTTTGATTCAACATTGAAATGGTCTTTGTAGGTGATTTTCTTGGTTAATTTGATTCAACATGGGAATAGCCTTTGCATGCGATTTGCCGGATTACTTTGATTCAACATTGGAATCGCCATTGTAGGTGATTTGCCTGATTACTTTGATTCAACATTGGAATCGCCATTGTAGGTGATTTGCCTGATTACTTTGATTCAACATTGGAATGGCCATTGTAGGTGATTTGCCTGATTACTTTGATTCAACATTGAAATGGTCTTTGTAGGTGATTTTCTTGGTTAATTTGATTCCACATTGGAATTGCCATTGAAGTTGATTTTCTTGGTTACTTTGATTCAACATTTGAATAGCCTTTGTATGTGATTTGCCTGATTACTTTGATTCAACATTTGAATAGCCTTTGTAGGTGATTTGCCTGATTACTTTGATTCAACATTTGAATAGCCTTTGTAGGTGATTTGCCCGATTACTTTGATTCAACATTTGAATAGCCTTTGTAGGTGATTTCCTGTTTACTTTGATTTAATATTGGAATGGTCTTTGTAGGTGATTTTCTTGGTTACTTTGATTCAACATTTGAATAGTCTTTGTAGGTGATTTGCCTGATTACTTTGATTCAACATTGGAATGGCCATTGTAGGTGATTTGCCTGATTACTTTGATTCAACATTGAAATGGTCTTTGTAGGTGATTTTCTTGGTTACTTTGATTCAACATTTGAATAGTCTTTGTAGGTGATTTGCCTGATTACTTTGATTCAACATTGGAATGGCCATTGTAGGTGATTTGCTTATGAGAATTTGTATGTATTTCCTATAGGGTCCTATGTTAAACTAAGTTCCCTGCTGGAAGCCATCTTGGATGATGGATTGACTGCAAAGTAACAACACTTGGTCAGCACTTTATTAGGAATATTCATGCCATGTTTGGTATCATTCCATCTAGTATGTATTTCACACAGGGTCCTATGTTAAACTAAGTTGGTGACTATCTTGGATGATGGTCATTGGATCAGGTTCAAAGTAACAACATTTGGTCAGCACCTCATAAGAAACATTCATGCCATGTTTGGTTCCATTCCATTCAGTGGTTCTCTATAAGAAGTTCAACATGTAAAAAATATCTACGATGACGGAAGCCAAGTGATGAGAATAGCTTACATGGCCCTTCAGGCTAAGTGAGCTAAACGGGCAAAAAACAACACAGCTAGCTGATCTCAAACTGTTTTTACCAAAGTTTTATTCGATTAAATCTGTCACACAAATTACACTTAAAAACACACATGGTTTACTATAAGTAGACAAAATATACTGTTTATAAATTATTACAATATCTAGACTACATGCTTTACAATGACATTTTACTTAACCATTATAATTGTATATAAAAATAACAGGATAAATTCAATGTTTGATTTCCTTTCTAATGCCATATACAAACCTTATTGAGCTGTACATGTATTGACTAGATAGTAATTTGGTTCTAAAGAGGTCAATTAGCTGACTGTTTATATATTAAAGCAAGTTAGCATGATATTAAGCAACACACAATTGAAAAATAGTTTTTTTTTCTGGTTACGTAAAGTCTTGTAAAACATAAACAAATACTGTAAATTCAGAAATTATTGCGATTTTTTTGACAATGGACAAAATGCAAGATTAATATTGCGATGTCAGGAAAATCTGCAAACAGATATATGCATAAGATACCAGAATGCGAGTTCTTATTATTGCGATACTAACCTAGTCACATTATTCCCATAAGTAAAAACCTCACAATAATTTCTGAATTTACAGTAATTAATAAATCCATCTCTGTTTATAACTCTTTTTTAACAAAAATAACATTCAATTCTTTCAAAGAACTTTCATTATGAAAATTCTTTGTTGTTCTCAAAATAATGGAAGTTTTGCAACAGATCTTCCCTATTTGATAAATCCATGTAAAATCTAACAAAGTAAACTAAAAAATCCTAAAACTATTGTAGTGAACTAAATACATCTAAAACCATGTGAACAACATACCCTAATTTTTGAAGTAATGATTTTACTACATAAAAAACTTAATATTGATATATAACATGTGTAAATATGTTTAAAAAGGAGAGAAACACATTTTTATAGGAGGTTCTTATACCCCTCGAGATGCATCTTTGAAATAAGTAACACGTTATCTGAAATTTTAACATGAATGTTCATTTTTATAAAGTTAAAAACGACAAAAAAATAATTACGTAAGTGAATCATTACTGATAAGCTAAATGAAAGGAGTATGCATTTACACAATATAACAAACAAATAACCTCACACAAAATTCATTTGATAAAAAACTTGCTGTTATTTAAAATATCAGACCATTGTATTTACAATTATTACTGGACCACCAGTTAACATTTATAGACAATTAGGATAAATATTTACATCAATACAAATATAAAAGCACCCTGAGAACATGACAGCCTCTCTCCTCTTGTTTTAACAATTAAAGTTCAATTACAATAAAAGAACAAATCAATAAATAGTTTAACATTGTATAGCAGATCGGTTGAATTAGTTGTAAGATTGCTTTAAAACATCAGACAATAAGTTGAAAGGAAACTTGATTAAATTTCTTTGAAGAAGTCCATTAACCTCTATCTATTTTGTTTAATGCACAGAAGTATTGTACGGACATTTAGCAAATATTTGTACAATAAACAGTGCTAAAAGACACATTGAACTTACAGAAAGGCATGGGTTGTGCCCTGTGCTGTAGACCTATCTGTGACATTGAGAAATATAGCAATAACAGAACTTTTCTTTGTGTTAAATGAATGCAGGGATTTGATATACATGTATACATTTATATCTATTCATTTCTATTTCTCAAGGAAAATTACTTTACATTTTGAGGAATTAATTGCAACAACTATGTGTTTATATTTTTTGTTTTGAGCTTAAATAAAATAAAGCAATCACCAAGCAATCATCCACAAACCCTTGAACAGGAATTGTTAGAAAATGGAAGTTTTTTTTTTTTTTTATAAATATTAGAACAATGTGTGCAAGATTTTACAATGGCCTGCTAGATTCATCCCAGTCAATAAAGTTGTATTAAGATATGCTCCATATAGTCCACTCCAATGTTCTATAACTAAACTAAAAGTCTCATAGCTCTGATATAACACTTTTGTATATTTCGTAATAAAAGGGACCTTCCCTTTATAGAATAAAATACTTAAGTGTTTTTCAGCAATCTCTAGAAGTGCTTGCATCATTTGGAGGGGAAACTGACAGTCTTAGTATTTGACGGACTGAATATGTATACCATAATATGTACGTTGCTGACAATGTATAATAATTCTTTCTTAATGCCCAATTTTAAAATATAACATAACAATATAAAACTAAATAACTTTATATCCAAATACAATAAAAAAAAACAAAAAACAATGCTACAAGTATTTTCCATAAGAACTGGTTAATCCATTTTACGGTAGAATACCCATCAAAATATAATTCATATTATGGTACCGTTAATGGTATCGTATTGTATATTATTCTATTTGTCAACATTCCTTCTATGAAGGATTTTAGAACTAAAAACAAAAGATTTTCCAGTCTCTAATTACTATCTATTAACATTGGTAGATTTCCCCTTTGACTCCCTTTACCAGCAAGGGATACAAATAAAAATGAAAAAATGAAAATAAAAACGTACAAGTTAATCGATAAAGGTATAATGTACATGTGTTGGTATGACACAAATGCCCTGGGACCAGCCAATTGTTTAAATGTACAGTACCTCAAACTCAAATAAAGATCATCTATATCAGGGGCATACAATGGAAACACTGTGTACATGGGTTTATAGTGTGGATATTTTTGACAGACCTGAAAGTTCGGCAGGAATAACAGTAAATTAACAAGAGTACACTTTCGTGGATATTTCAACATCCATGGGCTGTAATTTTTGCCAAAAGTTGGTCAACCAGAATGGAACATAAACTTAATTTGTAAGTCATTATTTAAAATCACTTGTGTTTCAAACATCATATCAATATATGCAGGGTAACTATAAAAGCCTGAACGACTGTTTGAATTCTGAATGACAGAGGCCAAATAATAGAACAATGGACATTGGTGATATAACATGCCCAGGCCACTTAGAAGAATGAGCATAAATATCAGTGTCTTGGAACAGAACCAATTCATGGAAGTATCACCCATACATAAAACACCATGGATTACATTTTGAAGTTGTCTACCTGTCAACTATACGGTTGATAAGAAATCAATTCTAGTAATACAACATTTAACCCATATAATGATTAATAATAAACAATATAACCCAATCAATGATAAATGATAAGCAATTTACTCCCAAAATGCAGATACCAAGAAACAACATGAAGACAAAAAATAACACCACAGATTTGTTTTATCACAAATATAACCCGAAATGAACAAATTTAATAATTTAAAAACAAAATCTCTTCTGCCACCTCCTAATTCATTTGTCAAAGTTTATGAAAATAAACATATTAAGTTAACCTTGCTTTCAAAAAAGAACTGCATAAAATAAGTATATTTCAAAGTAACTTTATAAATAAATCTAACTTCTATTTGTATAAATAGTATAATGCTGAACATATTTTTGTTACTGCAATAAGAAGATGCATGCATTGTCGTGTTAAACACACTCAAACTAGACTATGAATGGCAGAATAATAATAACTTGAAATGCAAAGCAGTTGATAGAGCACCATATGCATAAATTCATTACATTTGAAAAATCAATTACTATTAAGTTGTGTTTGACTGCAGCGTGACATCAAGAAGCATGGCTTGGTCATGACCTGGTGAGATTACAGAACAATTTCCAGTGCAGTCTATTACGAGTCCTATACAGTAAGATAAAATATGATATTATTGATGTACATACAATTGATAATGAATGACAAATGATGGCTTCATCTTAAGTGAAACCTGGGGCCTGATGAGCTAATAATAATAATATCACAACAGATATTCTCTGGGATAGATACAACCAGATGACCATCATACTTGGTTTTTATATATCAAACATCTCAGAAACTAACTTTGGTTAAAACAGATATATACATATTGAAGTTATCACTTCTTGACAACTGTTTGTGATTTAGATGAATCTTTATCCTTCTTTGGAGATACATTCCTTTCTTTTGGTTTCCTTTTCCTTGTTTTCTTTTTGTTATGGTATTCCTTTGCCAGTACAAGTTCACTTTTCAGTTCTTGAGACATAGGTTTTGTATGATCAAAGTCAAAATTACAAAGAACACAACTTGAATGCAACTGTAAGAAAAACAAAAACAATTATAATTTGAATATTGTGTAGAATATTTACAGCAAAAGTGATAGTTATACAAGGTATTTATAAACTGGCAGCTGCTGAAATTAAAATTGTTGTTAAAAGACCAGTTGGTTCATGTTATCTCTACATGTTTCATAAAATTGATCTCTTAACATTACATTGGTTATAATAAACACTCTATGCTTCCTTTTATTTATATATAGCTGAAATCAAATTTTTATGGGTTCTCTATAATCCTTTGTTTTTGTTGTTGCTTATAAAGGGTGAAATTGCCATTTCAGAAAAGCTATACAAAAAACAAATCTTACTCCAATATTCATGCATAAATATGAAAAAATTTCATTAACATGTTCTCTTGTAATATTAAGGAGTTCTTTATACATATATCTTTATTCTAAGTTTACCTTACTTTCATCTTGATTTCAAACTTGGGACAAAAATAAAATGTTAAAAAAATACTGTGGTAGATACAGGAGAGACTTTCCTCTACTGTAGAAAATCATGTCTTGGGATTTGTTTTTTTGGATTTATACTGCTTCTGTGGTTTATACCTCACAACTCCTTCCATATGTTTTGGTGACAGTTATATTGGTGACAGATATGTAACAGAAATTTCATTCTTAAAAAAAACTTATTTCTTATCAGGTATGAACTATAACTGTGTTATCCACTTACAGGACTTTGTTTCTTTCTGAGTTCAAATGAAGTGTCCCTTCCAGCTTCACCTGAAAGACAAAATTAACTGAATAGTTAAACAGCTGAACACCAAAAGATGATGTAATTATTGTTTATCTGGCTCTGATTAAAATGTACACAGAATGGCAAGTAATGAGACATCCAAACTAAAATATGGATGCTTTATCCCGAATCAAAGGCCTCTAATATAGGGGTAAACACATGACATCTGAACATTTTTCTATTTTACAAATAAACTCTCCTGGTCTGCTACCAATTATGAAATCCATATGATTTTAAATATCTTTAATAAACTTAGTGTGTTTTTTTGAAAATTGTTCTATACATCATAAGAATAGGACCAACAGGAAGAAAACAATTGTAAAAAACTACCATTTTTCTTTTAAAGCAAAATTGAAAAAAAAGTAAAATGTAGGCGATTCTCTTTCCAGATACTACGGCTTCCACAACCAATAAAACTGACCCCCACAAAATAGCACAATAGTGCTGCAAGTGGTGTTACACACCAATTTATTGAGGCAAAACCTGTGGAAATAATCTGAGTTATACAAGAAGAATAATTTACCTTTAAACCAGTTTACTGTATATTGTGTAGTCTCTTTCATCTTAGAACTACCACATATTTTTCCCAGCAACATTTTTTCTCCTTGGCCATCTTCTTCACTCGTTTTAGCCATAAGACATTTCCCTGAAACATCAATTTTAACCATAACTACATAACCTTTCACATCAATTTTAACCATAACTAGATAGCCTTTCACATTAATTTTAACCATAGCTACATAACCTTTCACATCAATTTAAATTCATAAGCTATCATTATATTTTCTTATACAATAAAGCTATTGACTCTGATATTCATTGTCTGGTAATAGATAACAAAACTGATAGAGAACACACTTTATCGTCCTTCCCTCCGCCTATATCACCCTGCTCTGTTGCTCCGTCATACTCGTATCAAGACTTCAAAATGAGACCAGGCATTAGAAGAAGTTATCAGCGACGTCAAAATGCTAGAGGAGATGTTATCAAGCTTGCTTTTGTCAAGCGTAAAACTGTCTTAGGGAGAAAGAAACGACCAGTAATAGAACAATAAAAATATAATCGGGTTTTCTTTATATAGATATCAGCCGCTCACTTGCCAAAGAGGTTCACATTGTGGCTTGCGGCTGATATTTTACGATATCAATGTGTAGAAAACCCGATAATCTATAGATATTTCTGTCGACTTTTTGATACCCCTGCATATATTAACTTCAATAATGTAAGCATCAGATAATAGTGAGAAAGATATTATTTATTAATTTCTCTTCAAAGGAAAATAAATCAAATTCATATACATTTTACATGTAATAAACAAAAAATGCTACTGAAAGGTCTATTACTCATCAACAAAGAGAACAGCTAAAATAGTGAAAATTGAACTCAACCTTCATTTAGTCACAGGAAACATCATATCTAAATTTGAAAAGAATTTGTAAAAGCTTTTTCATGTTAAAGAATGGATACTGTAAGTCATCTGCCCACCGTACATCCCAAAATCAATAACCAATTTTTCTTTTTGAAAATTTGGTAAAAAATCATATACACAATCTCACTGGATCCTTTGCTCACAGCACTTTCTGATTGAAAATTTATTCATGTATTGCTTTGAAATTTTTGTTATACAGTATCATGTATATGGGCAGGAATTCGCTAATGCTACTTTAGTGTGACATTGTAAGAAAAAAATAAAAATCATTATAAGCTTCTAAATTTTTTACAAATTATTGCTACAAATGGTGTCTTTCTATTTGTAACCAAAAAAATCATTTTTAAACTTGCGTCAGTTTAGAACCAAAGCAAATAATGAATTTGGAGCATGTAACATGGACACTTTTTCCAAATTGAGATTAATGATTCCTTAACTTATTCAACATTCAATATCATATATATTGATCACAAAACATTGTCTATCATCAAAACTCTAAAATGTATATTTTCATTTCTTTCAGAAATTTTGTGAAAGCAAGTTTCCTCTACTTTTCTGTCAATGTTACATGCAATGTTTAAGAGATAAATACAGTAAGAATCATTTTCTTTCTGAACATGTAAAGGCTCTTTTTCATTGTGTTACCCTCACATTAAAAAATTCTATTAATATTTTTGCAATTATCTCATTTCTGTCATAAAATAGTGACTTAAATGTTGCATGTAACGTGGACACAAAAAATATGAATAATGAACCATGCCAGAATTGACCTTAAAAGATATAAAAAGCCTCCAAACAACCATCTGAATGTAAATTATACAATTATACTGCCACATTTCTCATATATGATATTATTTAAATAGTGGTTAATACCAAAACCATTCACCTAAATTTCAGACAGCAGACATATTTTTTAACTATACCAGTAGTTATGCTTGTTCATTGTGGTACACTATGGAAGGCTAAATTAAACGATATTCAAATGTCAAAATAACCAGAAAAATAAAATTAAGACCAAAGATAGATCAATTGATGAAGGAGTCATCCAAAATTTCCACAACATGAAACATTTTTATATCAGTTAGTAAGCGACCCGTTTTGTTATGCACAGGGATGAGATTGATAAGAAGACAACCACACAACCATCAGCATCCACGAAGTTTCTCACTCAATAACTAATACTGACAAAGTAAGGGTACAAAATGATTACCTGTATCCCTCATTCATGTGACACAGTTACACTTAAAACTAATAGTATGAAAAACCAAGACAAAATATGGACAAATCTACGAGAGGTTGATACAGCTGCATTTATTGAGAATCTTATTTTCAATCGTTTACATAACTTCTATAAAGAACAATTTGGGTTTCATCTTTGAGGTTGTTGTCTAATAGACATATTACCCTATATCTCGTTTTATTTCTGCTGGATAATCTTACATTTATGATAACTTTTTAAGGTTTAAACAATAAATTTTATTTCAAACATTCAAAACAAGTTTCTTGTTTCTTGTTTTCTGTCTCCAACATCTTCAACTATCTATCTGAAAAAAGAAAAAAACAAAACAACAATCAATCTACCCTCAATCAGAACCAAAATCCATGCATAGATTATAAAATTTACAATAATATAGAAACTCTCAAATATCTTGTTTCGATTTTTCAATGCCATTTCATCTTGAAAACTTGTTACCTAAACTACAGGTAGCCACAATTTAAAGGGCCCCATAATGACCAGTGTAAAACAATTCAGAAGAGAAAACCAACACCCATTAGACCATAGTCCTGTTTTCAACTTTATTTGGCCTTCTTTTACTTTTTTGTTTCATTAGCGTCACTGAATAGTCTTTTGTAAACGAAAAGCGTTTCTGGCCTACAAAATTTCAATTTTGGTATCCATGATGAGTTTATTATTATTATTTTGAAATCAGAAGGAGCCTGAACCTCTTATAATGCAAAAGATATTCTGGAATGTCAATTATTGGCATAACAATTAAAAAAAAAATGCTACAAATTGAATTCCTCATGATTTCTATAATGAGCATCAGTAAATACACATGATACATGTGTTGACTGGTGAATGAAAAGGGATAAATAAACAAGATTTTGAAATAACTATCTTCTACACTGCTGTAGAATGGTCAAATTGGAGATCACTAGTATGTCTGCATACACAGTCACCATCATCTGGTTTTCTGACACAGAACTACTATCTGACTGGCTGAAAGGACCGTCACCACCCGACTCACTAATAGGGACCTTATCAGACTGGCTAACACAGACATCATAATCTGCCAGGCTGATAGGGTTATCACCATCTGACAGGCTGAAAGGGATATCACCATCTGACTGGCTGACAGGGACATCACCATCTGACTGGCTGACAGGGACATCACCATCTGACTGGCTGACAGGAACATCACCAACTGACAGACTAATATGAACATCACCATCTGCCAGGCTGACTAGGACATCACCATCTGTTGGCTGACAGGGACATTACCCTCTGACTGGCATCACAGACTGACTGACTGACAGGAACATCACCAACTAACTGGTTGACTGATATGTACATCACCATCTTCCAGGCTGACAGGGACATCACCATCTGTCTGGCTGCCAGGGACATCACCATCTGACTGGTTGACAGGGACAGTATCTTTTTGCAGCATCTTCCTGAGAATTTTCTTCATCACATTTATTGCTGATTGTCTTTTTCTTTCTTAGGTTTATATTGCCTGTAGATTTTTTTAATTAAAAATTGCATGTAAATTTTCAAGACTGACACCAATTTTGTTGTCAATGAAGAAAATACACTTCTAAAAAAAATATCTATATTTAGAAATAAAGATGAAGTTTGATGGTGGTAAAACAAGTTAAATTATCAATAATCTCTTTATAGAGCAAAGGAGTAAGTAAATGTTATCAGTTCTGTTCATGCGTGTAACATTGACAGAAAAGTAAAAGGTTGTATGTCAATGTTACATACATGAAGACCAGAAGATGAAAGTGGTGTGCTTAATAGTCAACTTTGGAGAAATAATATAATTGCTGCCCAGTAATATCTAATTAATCATTTAGGTTATAAAATGTTATATAAATGTCTGACTTTAAGGAAGTAATACCTTTGCATGTAACATAAAAAAATCTTGACACAAAATATTGTTGTCAATGTTACTAACTAGTGTTAAAAGACAAATTAAACAGGAAAACATGAAAACGCTTTAATTTTGTAAAATAAAAATAAGATAATAGCTCCATATGGCAGTAAGTTTTGTTTACGCATGTAACACTGGCCTGAACATGTAAAAGTCTAAATAATAGACTCTGTCAATGTTACATACACAATTTCTTAATGAAAAAAAAGTTTAATTTGGGTTTACTTTATACATTATTTTTTAAAATAGGTAACATAATAATAACCTTGAATATTAAAAATTAGATTAACTGTTGATTTCAACACAGTTAAATCTTCTATTGTAACACAAAAAAGACCTGATACAAAAATCGTAGTCCATGTTACTCATAAAGTTATCATAGGAGCATCAAAGAAATTGTGTGATGACAATATTTCAGATGTTAGTCATTTATAAACTCAGATAAACCCATTTTAAAGCTCATAACAGAGGTTTGGAAATCAATGCTTTTAAAACATTATAATTCTGGGTTATGTATGTAACATTGACAGGAACACCAACAAATGATGAGGAAAAATTGCTAGTCAATCAGGAAAAAAATAAACACAAATAATTAAAACTCATTTATTTCTTTAATATCATTTTAATGAAGCAAATTTAAATTTCAACAAGATTTTATTGATTGAATAATTGTATGCACATTTATTAGGTTGTAAAATGTAACCTGGACGCAGAAGATGTGTCAATGTTACATGCCTTTAAACGATAAGAATTACAAGTAAATATTGTAAAGTCTAGAAATCAATAAAGATCAACAACTTCTCTGTTAAGAATTCAGCATGAATTTACATTTGATTTAATATTATGCACTGGCCAATTATGCTTTAAGTGTAATAAAGTAATATTGTTTTTATTCTGGTGTCAATGTTACATTTTATGTTTTCAAATTAAGTGGCCAGTTATCTTTATAATGCTGAGAATGAATACAAGTACTAGTTAATCAAATTGGCAATTAATCTGTGGTATTTCATGTAAAAAATTAGATTGATAAGGCAAACCGTACAAAAAAAAGCTTTTGCATGTATCATAGACACCTTTCCTTGGTAGATATTTTCGTGTCAATGTTATGTACAGAAATCTCTCCAGCAATAAAATGAATATCGTAAGGGTCAAACCTGTTTAAATACAAGATAAACTTATATTTTTTGACAAAATTGCAAAGCAAGTCACACATCATTATCAAAGAACCTAATTTACACAGAAAGTGCATGTAACACTTCATTGTGAGGTCAAATTAACCTGGTCCCACTCTCTTATCATCTGCTTGATCACTGGTAGATGCCTAGTGTGAAAGATGACAAAGCCACATTTTAATGTAATTGTCAGTGGGTTGAAATGTGAAAAAAATAATTATGGTAATGCTTACTATAAAAAGTATACAACTGTTATAAAAAGATGAGTATTATTGGGCAGTATTGACACGAAAATGAAATAAATTTTCTTACCTTCTATATTTTTCAAACTTCAGTTGATTGATGAAAATCATGAAATCCAAATTGTACCATTGTTGACACCTTTCAAAATTTGCCATGCTGGACCAATAACTTGTTTCCAAAGCTAATCAGCTAATGAAAAGGTGCATGTAACATTTGTTGACGCGAAAAGTTACATGCACTTGTCCATTTTCAAACGTATTTTATTTGCATCAATAATCGGATTCTGTACAAAATGGGGTTTCTAAATGATAGACGGATCATTTTGCGGTTGATTTTCAACTATTATAGTAGAACAATTCTTCAGGCATATTCTAAATATGACTAGGGGTTTTGCCACTGCAGAAATGTCACACTTTTTGTCTACAGTTTTCAACTACCAGCACATAACAAGTGCTGATTTTTTGTTGATTTTTTTTAATTGGATCCATTTTTTTTGCATTTGGCAATAAAAACTAACCCACTTTGATATTTAAACAATGTTTATTCTCCATATTTGCATGATTTCTTTATTTTTTAATTGGATAAACACTATTGACCCTAAAATTTCACTAGCGAATTCCTGCCCATATATGAAAAACTTGTGTCTAATCCATTTGTTTTGAACAATAAAATATGTTTAAACTATGTATATATATACCATATATCCACTTTTTCCAATAATTTATACATCAACCTACCTGTTTCAACATTGGTTGCTTTCATATCTACTAGTTTCAACTTTGGTGGTATAATAGTTGAAGCATCAGACTTATCAGATCTAAAATAAAAACATACGTAAAATGTGAAGTGAAATTGTTATTTCTTGATTCAAAACAATATTCTTCAAGTGAAATGAACCTAATTATAACAAGTTTAACTGCAAACCCCGGATATTTGGAAAACAAGAAGTTGATGAGTATTGAATTTGAAACCAGATTGTTGATTCCATATTTCAGGGTGCTTTGATCTGCAGTTAATGAGAAATATGACACAAAAGAAGAGGTATAATAAGAGCAAATATTTGGCCTCTGAAATCACAAGATATGTAAAATTATTTAGGATTTTCAAAATTCGTTAATTCATTAATAAACCAGCAGGTTAACTTTAATACAGAAAGGTTACTTTTGATGATATCCTTACATGCTGAGATTAACATATTTGAACTTTTATGACCATTTTACACAAATTTTATGGACAAGCTAGACATTCATGATCAACAGCCTTACCCAAAAAGATTTATTACACATTAATATCTGTGTAAAATATATCTTGTAGCAAAATATCTTTTGGGGAAAATCTGTTGCTCATGTCTAGGTATTATTGACAAGATCTCAAAATGAGGCTACTTTGGCAGTTAATGTAGTTTTCAACCTTTGGAGCGGGAGTTTAATAAAATCTGCAAATAAATTGTGTCATAGCTTATATATAATCTTTATTTAAGTGTAAACCCAATAGTGGATAATGCCAAGTTTTTATAATCCTTTTGTTGAAGTTATCTTCTCATTAATACACCTTTAAATAAGCTTACTCGCTGTCGTCATGGTCAGTACTATGACGTGGTGACTGTATCGTAGCAGCATCAACAGATTTCCTATGATGTGATATTTTACTTCCTTGTACAGGCTCTTTCACATTTTCAGTTAGTGATTCAAACAATGATTTCTCAGTGTTTCTTTTGTTTTTGTCCGTTTCCACACTATCAGATTTTTCTGTGGATGATCTATGAGGAGTTATGGGCCCTGATGATTGAGATGATACTGTTGTAACTGTAGCTGTCTTAGGTTTCTTAAACGTCTTAGAATTATCTATGGTAGGATAAGTGTTAAAATTATATCACAGCTCAATAATAACATGCATTGTAATTCAAACAAAATCTCTATATACCACTAGCATTAAAATACATCAAACTATTACACACCATTATAAAATTCTCAATGAAGATTTAGACATATTAATAAAAGGTCATGAAATACCAAAGAAATCATACATTAATGATCACAAATTTCTAAAAAATTGCTAATATATTTGTTTACTTTTGTAAAACTGTTTAATGTCATGTCAGATAAAGAATTGACAGTTTATTAAAAAACATTTCAAATTTATTGACGATTATGGGGATCCATGAAAAATGTGGTGTAAAGTGATATAAAAAAAAACACCATTTATGTTAAGTAGTCTGATCTTAAATTACACCAGTGACACAATTGAAAAATCTCAGTTCTTACTATGACTAATAATGTCATAACAAAATATACGGGTAAGTGCAAGAAAAGTTGTCTTTTCACTTATTAATTTTCTCTACTTATTACTTCCATCTTAATAAAGGTCTTGTAAAAATATAGATTCTAATATTTGTTCTGAGTGTATAATCAAATAAAATGTTTATCTGATAAGAGTATAACACTTTATATAAATAATCAAACCTGATGAATGATCTGAATGACTGTGATGTTTTCTTTTCTCTGTCTTTACTTTTATTGCTACAAAAAAAAGATGGACAATAACAGAATACAATTGTTATATCTATAAAACAATTACTGAAGATTCTCATATAATTTTGTGTATTAATTATTGCATTTAATTTATCAAACTACGAAAATAAAGATTGATTAATAGCCTAAGATGTCTCTTTCAGACTTATTTTTTTTACCTTATAACTTATAAAACAACCATTACAAAATAACCACTTTCAAACAAAATTTGTATTAAAATATGTGAATCAATGTCTGATGGTTAAGGTTTCTAATGCTCCATATATTATATTTTGATAGGAATTAAGTAATAACCTTGACCCATCAAGTATCAGTCAATTTTACAAGTATGCAAAGATTTATAGGTTTGATGGCCTATAAATAATTTTTAAATATCTTATTTAGGATTTCAAGGTTATAACTTTGTATTGAATGAGTCAAGCTAACGCCTTGAAACCATTTAAAAACCCAGACGTCAAATACATAACATCCATAACTCCTCTTTTACCTTTCTTTTCATCAGATTCGCTGTTTTTTGTTGTTTTGGACCATACAACCTTTGTAGCTGTAACACAAAGAAACATTTTTTTGTTACATATATGTTGACTATCTAAAAATTATAATGAATTCTCTTATGGTAGGATACCTGGTGAACAACAGGTGGGTATGTCCTTAAACAAAACATTGTTAACATTATTTAAGAATTTTAACACTGATGGTGCAACATTTCTTTATAATATAAGTATGTGGGAAAGCACAATTTTCAGCATCAAACAGTTACACTACATAATTGATGTCGCTAGTTATATTAGTTTAATTTCAATTCCATGTAAACCGAAGGAGTTTAAATATGGAAACTTATTTATTTTTATTCCTAGTAACTGTGACATTGACCTTAGACATACTCACAACCAGTGTGTGTCTATTGAATACAATTGTGGAAGATAAATTAATTAATTCATCGTTTTTTAAGAATCAATGTGTTCTAAAATAATATATAATTAACCAGATGCTCCACAGGGTGCAGCTTTATACGACCGCAGAGGTCAAACCCTGAACAGTTGGGGCAAGATGGACACAACATTCAAGCTGGATACAGCCCTGAATTTGGATTGTGATTAAATAGTTGACACAGCATAGGTTTCCGACACAGAATGAATGTGGTCTAATGAACTTGAAATTTTTTTTGTGCTTTTTAGCAATTCACTATGATATTGAAGGTTAATCCCCTGAAAAAAAAATATTTGAAGAATTTTCTTTTTAATTTCTGAAATCTGAAATGAGAAAAATTGTACCCACACCTCACAAATTCTTATTTACTCCCCCCCCCCCCCCCCCCCCCACAACACCCCATTTCACCTCCCCCTTTCCTGTATCCCAAAAATAATATCAATTCAAATTTCTAATGGAGTTTGTAACAATAACTATGCTCCTTTAAATACATCATAAAATATTAAAATATAAAATGTCATACAGTCATGGTTAAAATTAATATTAATTAATAGTAACTTCTAAAACAAAATCTACAGCTAGTCACCTCAAGACAATCATCATTTCTTTATACATCATTTTCAAGCAGTGTAAGGAAGGTAATCAAACATATATTTTTATGAAGCCCAGGTGGTTGTGAGGTCTAGCGTGCTGGTTACAGTGCAGGTGATTTGGTGTCACGATATCTTAGTAGCATGGGTTCGAATCCCAGCGAGGGAAGAACAAAAAATTTAAGAAAGCAAATTTCCAGATCTAACATTGTTGGGTTGATGTTTAGACGAGTTGTATATACAGAATGTACACAGCCATGTATCACCATCACTGCTGGTGATCCGATGGATAAATCTGTTGTAGAGTTGTCACTGGTTCAGATGTACTTATAAATATAACTATTTCTGTGACAATACTTTACATTAATTTGTAGGATCCTTTACTATAGATAATTTAGCTGATCTGTAAAAATAACATCTTCATGCCTTATATATCATGTACTGAGTACAATGCTAGATTAAAACTAATGTGGAAAGGTAACACCCGGCCACCAAAAGCTTCATTTTTTTAAACCAGGTGGTCGTGTGGCCTAGCGCGCTGGTTACAGTGCAGCCGATTTGGTGTCATGATATCTCAGTAGTATGGGTTCAAATCCCGACGAGGTAAGAACAAAAAATTTGCAAAAGCAAATTTACAGATCTAATATTGTTTGGTTGATGTTTAGACGAGTTATATATATATATTTAACAGTATTCTTTAAATGGAATTGGATTACCTCCCTTACACTAATTTTAAAATTGTCTAAATTTTCATTTAACCAGAAAAAACCTTGTTTTTCCCCTTTTTTTGCCAACTGATTTAAGCCATAACCATCCCTTTATATTATAGAAACTTGTAGTGTAATTTCAGAGAGATCCGTACACTTAAACACAAGTTATTGTCGGTAAACTAGAAAAATGCTTGTTTTTGGCCCCTATTCCTACATCATGAACATGTTCGAGGAAATTGACCCCAAACTCAATCCATGCCTTTCCTTTGTTATATGGAACCTTGTGGTACAATGTTAGGGAGATTCATACAGTTACTCTCAATTATTGTCCTGACACTAAAAAATGCTTGTTTTTGGCCCTTAATTCCTAGACTGTTTGCTTCATTACCCTTAAAATAAATCTCAACCTTCTAATTATGGTATTAAACATTGTGGTACAATTTCAGAGCAATTGAAATACTTAAACACAGCTCATTGTCCTGAAAATAGATAAATGCTTGTTTTGGGCCCTTATTCCTAAACCTTTGGGACCATAACCCCCAAAATCAATCCCAACCTTCCTTTTAAGGTTATAAACATTGTGTTAAAAATTTATTGATTTCTATTTACTTATACTAAAGTTATTATCTGAAAACATCTGTCTTCAGACGACGCTGACAATTACGACAACGTGATACCAAATATATGCCCAAATTTTTTTTAAATTTTTGCAGTCGTATAAAAACACATCTACTCAATTTTTCAAATCACTTGACATTCATTACATAAATATAAGTAATATCAAAAATAGACTATAACTTATTTCACTTTCTTCAGTAATTAAATATTTATTTCTTGTACGCACCTTCTGCATGAATTGTGTCACAGATGCTTGCTACAGCATCAAGTGAAGGTATAAGTTTAGAAAATTTCCTCTCTGGTAGGTATTTCTCTTTGTTCTGTAAACTTTCAATGCTGGCACATTTACACTTATCAATTACATCATGTACCCTATAATCAAAATACACTTTGTTATAAATTTTATACATACATGTAAGTATATTATTTTAAAATTTTATACTCCCTGTTTAAATTAATACAAATCTTTCTACGTCAGTTTCAATATTACTGCAACCCTCCTTAATTTGATCATTTTATCTTCATCATTGATTATACAACACATATTTTTTCATTCGATTAAGAAACTTTTTATCAATTGTGCTTTATCAAAAGACAAATTTCTGCTTGGCATGTTCATTTAAAGGTGTACCACAGTCAACATTGAACAACTGGTTAAATTAAGTCTTAAAATGTATAAATTCAAACATCATAATTCTTAACCCTTTCACCGATGAGTCCCGGTCTACCGGGATTCACGCTTCAGACAGCTGACGATGAGTCCCGTTTTACCGGGTTCGGAATACATCTTTTATGTTTCCCGTTCAAAACAGTGCAAACATGAGTTATCTTTCTTTGATGAATACCCAGATGAAAGTGTAAACATGGCGGTGCCGTTTGTTGAAAACCGTGTCAAAATCAGACGAAATTTACGGAATTTACGAGAATTTGAAATGAGGGAACATTTTTTTTGAAAGAATATGGAAGAACTAGTATACTTTATTTGACGTAAAATGTCGTTTTATGTACAAAACACTTGGAATGGACATTGTTCAGTGTGAGGAATTTGTACAGTCCTCATAAAAATTTTCAAAATTTTGCCGTTTTGGGTTTAAAATTTACGATTTCGGGTCTAAGAGCAGAATTTTGAGAATTTCACCTAGATAATGCCGAAAATTTGAAAATTTGAATATTTTATGAAGAAAAAATTATCAAAACCTGAACAAAACTGTGAACATGGTGTTAGTGAATGAAATAAATACCCAAATAACTACAAACAAGTTTTTATTGACATTTATTATGAAGATCTCCCACTTGAGTAATAGTAGCCAGGGAAGCCATCGTCTCAGAGTAGCTTCTCTCTGGGCAGCAATCGGTGAAAGGGTTAACATAATATTGATTATTTACAATTTTCTAACAAAAAGTAACATATTGACTGTTCTTATAATCTTGACCGATCAGACACAGAAAGTATTAAGGTGATATCCTCAAGAAAAATTGAGTAGCTAGATGTGTGTATTCATGGATGCTCTAAAGAAAAGTCAGCTTTATTACCTGAGAAGTATTCAAATGGTACATATCAAATAAAATTGTGACAAGCTGGTAAATAAATAACAAAATGCCATATTATTTTTCTTACTCTTGTGGAAGTACTGTTGCTAAAGTCAAGTCAATTTTTGAGAAAAATGTAATTGCCCTGGTGATCATTCTGGATGCTGCATTTTCTAAGTCTCTGATCCTATCAAGTTCTCTAGTCAACTCTGAAATGTTCTGACTTTCAAACTGTTTCACATATGCAACCAAATTTTCTTGTTTGGCTGAAAAATATATATAGATTATAACAAGTCTTGTTGTTTAGCTGAAAAAAGTATAGATACAATTCCCATGTCTCATAGATATTTCAACAGGAACAAAATAGTCATGCTCTACCATAGAAACTTATATAAAATTAAATGTATACTGTTTTCTTTTTTCAGTGTTATTATCTTAGTTTGTTTCTATCTTGTTTGGTGTTTGTGCTGTTGTTACTGAATCTAGTATTAATTTATTTTCTGGGTATCTGGATGTTCCCATCACCAGTAGCTTTGTATCCCTTTAGTTTTTAAACATCATAATGTGTATCTGTCCTATCTGAGCTATTCAAATATAAATGTAACATTATTCAACCAAAACAACACTTTCTAAACAGTAATTGTAAGGAATACAATATTATTACAAGATTTTCAGTTTAAGATCTAAGTTTGGTGCTTTTTTAATTATGTGGTGGGTTGATATGTCATTGGTGATCTTTTGCTTTTATTCATATTTCTATGTTGTGATGTTACACTATTGTTACAGGTAAGGGTGAAGGTTGGAACTTTCTAAACATTTAGACCTGCTGCTTTTGTTTGCACTTCTCCTAAGTAAGGAACCTGATGTTCAGTAGATGTGATTTATAAGTGTTTTCATTTCTTATTTTAAAGATTTGACCGTTGGTTTTCCTGTTTGAATGGTTTAACATTAGTCATTTTTGGGGCCCTTTTTAGCTTACTGTATGGTCAGAGCCAAGGCTCCATGTTGAAGACCGTACTTGACCTATGATTTTGTTCTTTTTACAAATTGTGACTTGGATGGAGTGCTGTCTCATTGGCACTCATGCCGCATCTTCTATATCCATCTGATCTTTATATATTACCATGTAAGATATTTTGAATTGCATCAAATCGTTTCCCAATATCTTTAATCAAGTTCTGTGATGATTCCTACAAATCATAAAACAGTTATAGCATCATTGAGTGTAAAACATTGTTAAACATTTAACATTTGCTAAAAATTCTCTTGTGGGGGTATTTTTTTGATACAAAATTTTGCGATTAATTTTGTTAAAGTGTATTTGTTCATATTTATTTTGTATTAAATCAAAAGTATAAATCTTCTCTTACAACTACAGATTTCTATTGTTACTACATTTGGAGTATTTGTATCATGTAAAGTTATGAATACAACCAACCAATAGCACAATTCAGAGGATCAAGAAAGGAGGGGTTCAAATTACAGTTTTCAGTCTAAAATCAACAAAAAAAGAAGGCCCTTGCTCTTGAAAAAGATAAATGGGGAATAAGTCCATGGGACACAGATGATACCCCTATTTGCATATCATATAAAGTAAAAAAAAAAAAAGCACATAACTTTTCATATCATATAAAGTCAAAAAAAAAAAAGCACTTAACTGAAGAAGGTAAAATTAACGCTTCCCAAATTTGTACTTGATCTGAGTTTTGTGGTAATAAGTTTTGTGTAAAAGTATCATTACATTTGGTTGAGGCAAACTTTAGTCACAGAACAGAAACACAAAATTCACTGATTAACTTAAGAACACTAAAAGAGACTCCACCCAATTTCAAACTTGATCTATTTTTAATATGTGGTAATAAGCATTATGTATAAGTTTCATAACATTCTATTGATGCAAACTAAAGTAAGAGAACGGGAACGAAAAATTCAGCAATTTTACCAAAAGTAAAAGTGGTATAACTCTAGAATGATTACAGGCACGCCACCAAAATTCAAACCTGATCTGCATTTTGTAGTAATAAGCCTTGTGTATAAGTTTCATAACATTTGGTTGAGGCAAACTAAAGTTAGAGAACGGAAACCAACTTTGGGACGTAAGGATGGATGTAAGTGAACAGAAGGACAAGGGTAAAACTTAATGCCCCCCCCCCCCCCCCCCCCCCTACAGCAGGGGCATAAAAATTGTGATGATAAATTTCTGAATCCTGTTACCAGCAAGCTACACTAACTGAGCCTTTTTTTTTTATTAAATTGTGATAAAATTTGACATTTCAAGAGTAAACAGAAGTTTCATACTTCAATCTTTTTCTTGAGTTCTTTCCTTTGAGCAAACTTGACAGTTAAATTGTTTTGTTCCTGTTGTAGTACTGACACATCCTCTTCTATTGTACCCTGTAACAAAAGTTAAGTTGAAAGTGATATATAAGATATTTATCCAAATGCTGTGATAAAAAAGAGTGTATATGAAAGTCAGTGATATTGTTGGCTTTCTTCAAACTACCTCTACCCTTTTTTATTGGGAAAATATGCATCATTTTCATCAAATTGGAAAATTTAAAATAAACCATGAATTTGACTGAAACTTCAATTTACAGACATATTTTCAAGAGTCAAACCCTGCTTTAAAATAAGACCCCATTTTGTCAGTAATGATACATAAATAGACCCTCAAATGTTCACATATAGTCATTTTAGGCAAGAAAATTGTTTAAATGAGTGCTTTTCAGTTTGTATTCATGCACAATTACTACTGAGACTGCACTGTTTTGTAAAAAAATGTTGTCTTTTTGGGAATAATTTTAAGCCATTTTTTTTTTCAAATTGGGATTCTTCTCCAGGGGAAAAGCCTTTATTCTCCACTAATTTAGGGCAAACAATATCACTGAAAGTCGAAGATTTAAAAAACTTACAAGTTTACAGATTACTTACCAATAAATTTACTTTTTCTGCTAAATCTTCATTGTCAATGAAGGTTTATGTGTATTTTAACAGAGACAACTACAAAATGGATCATTAACAGTGGCAAATGTAGAACTTTTTATAAGGGGAGAGGGGTTAATTGTCTTTGGAGGGGGCCCGCTACAGTCTTGTTTCAGTGATTTCCTATATAATCAACAACATTTCCCCCACAAGATGGCCAGGGCCCCCTGGATCCGCCTATTATAAATTACAGGGACAATCACAAAAATTTGACAAAAAGATTATAATCCATCCCTGTCTAAAACTTGTGCGACAGGGAAAGCCTATCAATGTTTCATTAATTAAGATTCCACTGTAAGTCTTACCTTCACTTCAAAATACTCATTCATTGAAGAGACCGAGCATATGTCATGTGACTGATGAGAGTTCAGTAAATGAGATTCCACTGTAAGTCTTACCTTTACTTCAAAGTACTCATTCATTGAAAAGATAGAGTGTACGTCATGTGACTGATGAGAGTGCAGTTAACAAGATTCCACTGTAAGTCTTACCTTCACATTAAAATACTCATTCATTGATGAGACAGAGTGTATGTTATGTGACTGATGAGAGTTCAGTAAACAAGATTCCATTGTAAGTCTTACCTTCACATTAAAATACTCATTCATTGAAGAGACAGAGTGTATGTTATGTGACTGATGATAGTTCAGTAAACAAGATTCCACTGTAAGTCTTACCTTCACATTAAAATACTCATTCATTGAAGAGACAGAGTGTATGTTATGTGACTGATGATAGTTCAGTAAACAAGATTCCATTGTAAGTCTTACCTTCACTTCAAAGTACTCATTCATTGAAGAGACAAAGTGTATGTCATGTGACTGATGAGAGTTCAGTAAACAAGATTCCATTGTAAGTCTTACCTTCACTTCAAAGTACTCATTCATTGAAGAGACAGAGTGTATGTCATGTGACTGGTGAGAGTTCAGTAAACAAGATTCCACTGTAAGTCTTACCTTCACATTAAAATACTCATTCATTGAAGAGACAGAGTGTATGTTATGTGACTGATGATAGTTCAGTAAACAAGATTCCACTGTAAGTCTTACCTTCACATTAAAATACTCATTCATTGATGAGACAGAGTGTATGTTATGTGACTGATGATAGTTCAGTAAACAAGATTCCATTGTAAGTCTTACCTTCACATTAAAATACTCATTCATTGAAGAGACAGAGTGTATGTTATGTGACTGATAATAGTTCAGTAAACAAGATTCCACTGTAAGTCTTACCTTCACATTAAAATACTCATTCATTGAAGAGACAGAGTGTATGTTATGTGACTGATGATAGTTCAGTAAACAAGATTCCATTGTAGGTCTTACCTTCACTTCAAAGTACTCATTCATTGAAGAGACAAGAGTGTATGTCATGTGACTGATGAGAGTTCAGTAAACAAGATTCCATTGTAATTCTTACCTTCACTTCAAAGTACTCATTCATTGAAGAGACAGAGTGTATGTCATGTGACTGATGAGAGTTCAGTAAACAAGATTCCACTGTAAGTCTTACCTTCACTTCAAAATACTCATTCATTGAAGAGACAGAGTGTATGTTATGTGACTGATGATAGTTCAGTAAACAAGATTCCACTGTAAGTCTTACCTTCACATTAAAATACTCATTCATTGATGAGACAAGAGTGTATGTTATGTGACTGATGATAGTTCAGTAAACAAGATTCCACTGTAAGTCTTACCTTCACATTAAAATACTCATTCATTGATGAGACAGAGTGTATGTTATGTGACTGATGAGAGTTCAGTAAACAAGATTCCATTGTAAGTCTTACCTTCACATTAAAATACTCATTCATTGAAGAGACAGAGTGTATGTTATGTGACTGATGATAGTTCAGTAAACAAGATTCCACTGTAAGTCTTACCTTCACATTAAAATACTCATTCATTGAAGAGACAGAGTGTATGTTATGTGACTGATGATAGTTCAGTAAACAAGATTCCATTGTAAGTCTTACCTTCACTTCAAAGTACTCATTCATTGAAGAGACAAGAGTGTATGTCATGTGACTGATGAGAGTTCAGTAAACAAGATTCCATTGTAAGTCTTACCTTCACTTCAAAGTACTCATTCATTGAAGAGACAGAGTGTATGTCATGTGACTGATGAGAGTTCAGTAAACAAGATTCCACTGTAAGTCTTACCTTCACTTCAAAATACTCATTCATTGAAGAGACAGAGTGTATGTTATGTGACTGATGATAGTTCAGTAAACAAGATTCCACTGTAAGTCTTACCTTCACATTAAAATACTCATTCATTGATGAGACAAGAGCGTATGTCATGTGACTGATGAGAGTTCAGTAAACAAGATTCCACTGTAAGTCTTACCTTCACATTAAAATACTCATTCATTGAAGAGACAGAGTGTATGTTATGTGACTGATGATAGTTCAGTAAACAAGATTCCACTGTAAGTCTTACCTTCACATTAAAATACTCATTCATTGATGAGACAGAGTGTATGTTATGTGACTGATGATAGTTCAGTAAACAAGATTCCACTGTAAGTCTTACCTTCACATTAAAATACTCATTCATTGAAGAGACAGAGTGTATGTTATGTGACTGATGATAGTTCAGTAAACAAGATTCCACTGTAAGTCTTACCTTCACTTCAAAGTACTCATTCATTGAAGAAACGGAGCGTATGTCATGTGACCGATGAGAGTTAAGTAAACTAGATTCCACTGTAAGTCTTACCTTCACATTAAAATACTCATTCATTGATGAGACAGAGCGTATGTCATGTAATTGATGAGAGTTAGGTAAACAAGATTCCACTGTAAGTCTTACCTTCACATTAAAATACTCATTCATTGATGAGACAGAGCGTATGTCATGTGACTGATAAGAGTGCAGTAAACAAGATTCCACTGTAAGTCTTACCTTCACATTAAAATACTCATTCATTGAAGAGACAGAGTGTATGTTATGTGACTGATGATAGTTTAGTAAACAAGATTCCATTGTAAGTCTTACCTTCACTTCAAAGTACTCATTCATTGAAGAGACAGAGTGTATGTCATGTGACTGATGAGAGTTCAGTAAACAAGATTCCACTGTAAGTCTTACCTTCACTTCAAAGTACTCATTCATTGAAGAGACAGAGTGTATGTTATGTGACTGATGATAGTTCAGTAAACAAGATTCCATTGTAATTCTTACCTTCACATTAAAATACTCATTCATTGAAGAGACAGAGCGTATGTCATGTGACTGATAAGAGTGCAGTAAACAAGATTCCACTGTTAGTCTTACCTTCACATTAAAATACTCATTCATTGATGAGACAGAGCGTATGTCATGTAATTGATGAGAGTTAGGTAAACAAGATTCCACTGTAAGTCTTACCTTCACATTAAAATACTCATTCATTGATGAGACAGAGCGTATGTCATGTGACTGATAAGAGTGCAGTAAACAAGATTCCACTGTAAGTCTTACCTTCACATTAAAATACTCATTCATTGAAGAGACAGAGTGTATGTTATGTGACTGATGATAGTTTAGTAAACAAGATTCCATTGTAAGTCTTACCTTCACTTCAAAGTACTCATTCATTGAAGAGACAGAGTGTATGTCATGTGACTGATGAGAGTTCAGTAAACAAGATTCCACTGTAAGTCTTACCTTCACTTCAAAGTACTCATTCATTGAAGAGACAGAGTGTATGTTATGTGACTGATGATAGTTCAGTAAACAAGATTCCATTGTAATTCTTACCTTCACATTAAAATACTCATTCATTGAAGAGACAGAGCGTATGTCATGTGACTGATAAGAGTGCAGTAAACAAGATTCCACTGTAAGTCTTACCTTCACATTAAAATACTCATTCATTGATGAGACAGAGCGTATGTCATGTGACTGGTGAGAGTTCAGTAAACACAGAGCACAAATAAGCTGCTGGCATTGTATACACACAACATTTCTTTCCATCCGTTCCAGTTTGTGTACATCACAGTGTGTGTAGGTATCGTGTCTGATTACCTCTCTTAATCGATCAAAATCAGCAGCACATAGAACTGGCTAAAAACAACAAAAAATTATAGCTGTTATTTTGTACAAACAATACTACATGTATAGGCTTAAATAGTCAGATGAAAGTTGTAGATTTAGTTTTATCTGAAGAAAGACAAAACTATGTCTCAAATATTAATTATAAGTTATTTTTTAAACAATTTATGAATAAATGGACCTTACAATAATGTCTAAATTATCTTTTGCAACTTGATCAGGTATTTTTGACCTGTCACTTCTGTATAGAATTAAAGGGTTTTTTGACACAAGAGTTAAAATTCCAATGTGCCATGTTTATGTGCATAAATCACCTAAATTCAACTTGGTAAAACTTTTTAGTAAAATGAGGGCTAAATATTGATTTTTGAATAATTTTAATCTCATTCAGCTTTGCTTGATTCATCACTATGATCTAGTAAGGATTTTTCACCATATTTGTAAATATAGCATGTACCAATGGGGTTAGTCAAGTTCACAATTCATCCCTACAAAACCAGATAATGAATATACAATACCGGTATATATGCTAGAAATGAAGGTTTTCAAGATTGGTAAATAACGAATGTTACATTAAAAAATACTAGTCCTGGACTATGTTGTTAAAAACCTTACTGCTACAACTTTAACAGTAAGGTACCCTGATAATCTCAATATCATTTAATGCAGATATCATTTCCTTATTTGATGTTAGTATAATACCATTAAGTGTGATATGTATTAAAATCAACTAATCAGGAAATAATTCTTTACTTCCCCATCTCACTTAAATATTGAGTGCATGTAATTTCATCAATTATGTTGTCTATATATATATTTCTAAATGTAAATCATTATAATATCTGTAGATCACTATTACAAATGTAGGTCATGGCAAAATCATGTAGTCAGCATTTGCAGGCACAACAAAAAAGGTTTCTGAAGAATTGTGTGGGTAACGATAAGTTGTATGTACAACATGCAAAAGTCAATTTTGTGGCTCTAATTCTGTGCTGATTTATACAATTCACATGCCATTTTATTTTCACATAAAAACATATTGCAATCCTAATCTTTGATATTCAAATATCTTAAGTGGAAATTGATTTAATCTGCGTCTGATAGAAATCGACCTTATGCAAGTGTACATAAATGCGTACATGTGTCAGACTCTGATTGATTTTTTTAACATTCATAGAGGGTGGTAAAGGGTTATTTTCGTGCAACGTGATCGCCGATTTTTATTTGACGTTCAACGTGTTTTTACTTTTTTATTTGACATTCAGTCGTGCAAGATAGGTGCCTCGTTCAACGTGTTCTGCTTATTTAATTTTACGTGCATCATGATTTTCAAAGTCTTATTTTGCGTGCTTGGTATTTTTCAAATAAAATTCAAACACTTGGCAGGGATCGTCAAGAAATACTTTTTTAAAAGCCGTAAATCAATTATATCATAAATGTGTATACTAAATCGGGAATATCAAGTAAAACAAAAGAGTTAATATATACAAGAAGACAGTGACTCAGTCACAAAAGGTTCAAATAAAAGTATTTATTTTTCGTGCAACGTTCATTACAGAAATTATGTCTTATTTTACGTTTTTTTCGTGCAAGCACCCCCCCCTTTACCACCCTCTTCATATATGAAATACAAAGAAATAAAAGATAAAGCTTGGTCTGTTTTGTAGCATTCGATTAATAACGCAACTTGCAAACAGTCCCAGACTTTCTGTTGAATTTTTTTTCAAAACGGAAAGTGGTTAAAAGATGTACTGGTGTTGATTTGCATAAGGTCCATTTCTATCCGACGCAGCTCATTTGTTGAATGCATATATATGTCACACTGGATACAGCAT
Organism: Mytilus edulis; assembly: GCA_019925275.1. Taxonomy (NCBI): domain Eukaryota; kingdom Metazoa; phylum Mollusca; class Bivalvia; order Mytilida; family Mytilidae; genus Mytilus; species Mytilus edulis. Next base: position 19,454,874 of record CM034350.1, read on the forward strand.
GTACAGTTAAAGAATATATGCAAATATCAAGCATCACTTATCTTTTTTGAGCTATATTTAAGTTTGATATTATGCTATAAGTATCTTAAATACTTGGTAATAAGACTTATTGGTGATGGAAGTTATGTTATCAAGAACATACATGTACAAGAAACTTATGATAAATCTTGTCAACAAGTTTGATACACTCTGATATTTTTGTACATTTGTCATAATTTTAATAAAAAGCAATAATGAACCTACACCCATTGGTTCCTGTTTAATAACTGGTTTAGTATCTGCCTTTTCATCATCAGAGAGAAAGTCTGGAAGTTTGCCTAACTGCTCCTCTATGTCAGCTGTTTTATTAGCATCTAGTTTATCATCAGTCATATCTGATGTCTGTCCTTTCTTATTCATGTCTGTACAGGAATTTTGTTCACTTAAACTCTTTGTTGAACCTAAAAAAATTGGTTTTGTATCACAAGGATTGTTTGGATATAAGCATATATAACATAAGAAATGTAGAAGTGCAATTTATAGGTAATCAACCTAAAAGTAGATAAGCTCCAGCATTGGCGGCTCTAGCGGGTAGATTTTGAATTTAAAAGATATCCAAGCGTGAAATATCTTTAGCACTAAGATTTACAATTTCAAGTCCAAATAACAAACGTGGAACCAAACATGTGTTGGGTGCAAACACTACATGTACATGTAACTACATGTACATGTTTTTCCTTTTATATATCACTCTTTTTGTACCAACCTGATACATATGCATGTTATAGGTTACATCTTTTAAATGCCATGGATAGCAAGTGTCTGTGCAAAAGAAAAACCAATCAAACAAGTTCACTAGTTTGTGCTAAAAACAGAACCAAGAACTATTAGGGGATTTCCATATCTTATTACATCCCTAACCAATTATAACATGTTACGTTGTACCTGTTACCATCTTTGATGAAATTATATTTTTTAACTATAATCAAGAAGTATTCGTCCCTTACATGTATACTAAGTTTTACGTTTTAATAGGTGTTGTAACATGCCAAAGAAAAAGAGAGCATGTTAAATGTTTGTTTACCCATCTATGTACGCTACCAGCGTAGCTACTTGCAATCATTCACGACTCCCTTATAAAACAAGGACTTGCACAAAAATGCACAATATTAAAGAATGCCCAACCCCCTTTTACCATTCCGATTCCCACTCATGTCTATATCAACAATAAAGCAGGTGGCAGGTGCTTGTCCAATCTAAACGGAAACAATGATGAGTTACTTCCCCTCTCTCAATTTACATTGAACGGTCACTAGGCTGGGGGCTATTCATGAGTCTAGGGACAACAAACGATTTTTCTATTATGATCTTTTATAACCCAGAATTAAATTTGTCAACTTTTAATTTATAATATATTCGATATTTTACTTTAAGATGGATTTGGGTCTTGATATAAATCGAAAGGCAGCCAGTTCATTTCAATAGATATATTAAAATAATTCATCAAAGTTTCATAAAAATAGCTTAAAGCATTTTTCAGTTATTGTCTAAAAACTGGAAAATCCCCCCTTATTTAATTAATCAAACCCCATAACTCCGACAGAAACGTATAATCTAACATTTATAAAAATCGAAAGGCAGCTCACCATAAACAATTCACCACAGCACAAGGAGGTTCGATGACCCAACTGACCCGGCATTCTAAAGTATACTGCTCAGTAAAATAATTTAAGCAACATTTATTTTAACTAAAAAATTCACTTGAAAAGTTTAATTCTTAATCGAGTTTATGTCGAGTTAAATTTGAAGCTAAAACTATTTGTTGCTTAACTTTTTACTCAGTATATATATATATATATATTATATGTAGGTGCATTCTCCCTTTGAGAAAAATTCAGTGGAAGTAAAGATACAGATATTTTTTTGGGGCAACATCACGGTATACATTGATGCTTACAAAAAAACTGCTGGCAAAGAAATCTGAAATGCTACTTTTTAAAAAACAACTGCGGAAATATTAAATTAACATGGATGAGGCGGTAGTTTGTTCTAAACACTAGTTATTTTTACTGACTGTAAACTGCGAAATAGCTGTAAATATTTCTATGAAGCTTTGGGATATGAGCAGAAAACTTTATGATGAGTTGAAGTTATGTGTTCACAAACTATAGTAACTTTCTGTTAACAATTTTGCTGAAAAAGTCTGGAAATAAAATGCGAAAAAAATCCCGTAAATAACCCATTAAAAGCCCTCGAAAGCTTAAATATATTCAATCTTATTGTGAAGTATAAATCTCTTGGTTAAAAACTGTAGGAGTTGATGACACACAATAGCCATACTTGACAAGTTTCTGTACTTTGGCTATAAAATACGTTGCAAAAGGCTAGAAAAAAGTTGGAAAAAATTCATAAACTTCCACTACATATATTAAGGTATAAAGGAAATTTCTTTTTGAGACAAGTGACTGTTGGATTAGGATAAAACAAAATATATAAGGGTTAATTGTTTATAACAGAAGTTACATAGGTTGGGTAATTTTTACCGAGGATCCGAACCACAACCCAATCGATACACAGTGCTACAATCTAAGCCGGGTTTGCACTGTGCAATCCTATATATATAAAAAAGAAACAATGTTCGTCTTCGATCATGGAACCCGGCGCAAATATACTAGCAGAGAAAATTAAGGAAACACTTTTTGTAATTTGTGCGATGCTGGTGTTCGCTTTGTTCGCGTGAACTGTCAAATTGTCAAAGAGCGTGTTTGAGCTTTCATCACCCAGTCTTGCCCAACCTGTAGCGATGATCCCTCCTTCGATATCAACTTTATTTACGGTCAAAGGAAAAATGTGAAAACAATTACAGGTGACATTAATACGGCCTTCAATTATGAATAAACACCATGCCGTATTGCAAGTTATAAAGGGGTTTACGGTATGAAAAAATGTATAACAGTTTACAGCCGATTGCATTGAGTGTGTAGGTAAAGGTAATATCTTTGGTTTTAATTGCATCAAATCTACAAGATACTTTACTGCTGATCAGAGGTACGTAAAAATAAAACAGTTACTAAAGAAACAAATCCAGATATGAATTTGACATGGCTTTTGAGTATATTTGTAATTGATTAATTGAAGTTTACTTAACGTTCACTGGTAAATATTTCATGGATGTTCAGGACGAGAACAAATCAAGAATTACTGTAAACTCAGAAATAATCACTAGTTTTTATTAATAATACGAAAATGAGGGTTTATTGGATAGGGACATACATTGTGCCTTGCAACAGACCACCTACAGAGCTCTCAAAATGTTGTTGCAAGGGTTCTAAACATACAGAGAGAATGGTACGCTCTATACTGTTACACAAAGCATCGGATTTATCTAACCAGACGTGGCTGCGTACTTGTACATCCCGCACAGCCGAACCGACGCATCACTTTGAAAAAGTTTTAACTCGGAAAAAGAGTATATATATTTTTTAAGTTTTATTGACAAGCCAGAAAACATCCCGGATTTAATGAATTACAGAGGTATTATTATACTACATACTAGCGTGTATTTTAAATTGCATCTAATAAAAAATAGATATCGGGATGTGTTAAATAAACTGGTCCTCCATTCCATCTATAGCCTTGCACCGAAGGTCAGTGTAGCGATAAGTGAACACAACAGGAGTCCAGTTAATGTGTTAAATAGAAAACAATTTGACTAAAGAGCAGAAAACCGCAAGTTCACCAATGGGTCATCACTGACTCGGCAAGAAAATCCTGCACCCGGAGACGGGCTTCAACTGGCCATGGCCATATTATAACTGACTTAACTGAAAATGACAGAAAAAAAACCCAATACAAACAAGAATAACAAGGGCCAGATGTTCCTCAATTCGGACCATCTCTAAAATGTTCCGGGGTTAGACATGTTGTCAGAGACCTCAACCCCCCTTAGTAATACCTGTAGCCAACATGGAATAAACAAAGTACAAACACAGCAATACACACAGTAAAACCCAGTTTAAAAAAATGCGAGTCGGATATTAGAACGATAACGGAAGAAACCAAGACACATGGATAGGATCAATTAATATTTAGGACTACTAGTATCAGTTACTGACGATTCCAAAAAATAGATTAGATTCAGCTTTCATGGTTGATATAAAAATAAAATGTGTCATAATTTCCAATGTGACAACTCTCCACAAGATATCCTAGAATACAGCAACTATAGATCAATTTACGATCTTCAACATATAAATGAGACAGAGCAAAACCCATACCGCAATTTAGAAATCTACAAGAGGCTCCAAAATTTTATTGAAAATGAAAAACAATTCAAACCAGAAACTATACCATACATATATAATACGCACACTTCGTCTTTACTCATCAGTGACACTCGGAACCAAACATTTGGAAGGCCAAACCAAATACGAAGTTTAAAGAATATGGAGCCGACAATTCTAAATATGTTGGATGTGCCAAATATGGCTTTACAGGGCTTTAGGTTATCTTTATTCTATAACTGATTTGAATAATTCAACATTTTATCAACAGTATGAATATTGCAATCCAATTTCATGTTAAAACATAAGTTAAAAGTTCTGCCGCTTAACTTGGTTGTTTACAATATCGGTCTTTAGTTTCAGAATAGGACTTTGTTTATTGACCACACGTTAATGATTTTGAAATAAATACTAAAACAGAGCATTATTTTGGTCTTTTGCACCTTCTTTCTCCAAGACTGAAACAATTCTTGAAAAATAACAATAGGCCTAGTGTGCCAAATGACATAGTATGTGTGGTCCCAGTTACATCTAAAAACAAAGTAAGCGTAGGTAGTTAGAGATTGTTTCTTTTTACTCTCTTGGAGCAACATTCTGACTTTAACAGTGCATATATATGGAAAATGAAGAAAAAAACTATTTAGGGTAGGCTAATATCAAGACTTAAAAGGAGGGTAGGTAAGGTAACTGGTACCACAAATATGTTTTCATTTGGTCTAAGGGAAAATTGACCTTACATCTTTATAGGTCCAGACATATATATTGGTTTCTCTTGACTTTCTACAGTACCATTATTGCTGCCGTTTGTATTGCCACAGCAGGCGATTTTTAATTCTATCTCAGTTTACCATGTCTTTTTTTAAAAAGTGATCACGAATCACAAGTAAGCAATTTCAATTCTAAACTTGAAATAGGTGATCTTTGTTTATCTTTTATATATTCATAAAGATGTTAAACTAAAGGTGGATTAGACAAGCTATTGTCGGATACACAATTGATTTTGGCTATTGAAGTTGAATCGAGACTTTGATGTACAATATTTACACATGTTTGTGTGCACAGGAACGATCATTGACTATGTATGCTTGTAACTTTTACCTTTGACTTCGAATTCACATTAAAGAAATGAGCCCTCGCAATTCTTTGTATTTAAAGTCACTAACTTTCATTTCAACCACACATTTGCTATCATCTATGGTTAACTCTTCAACTTTGATTGTTCTACGGAGAGTTCTATTATCTGTTTTCTTGTGATACTTATTTTTCTTAGTTTCCCGTTGAATTTGTTCCATCTTGACACCATGTGAGTCGCTTGAAGTATAAATTGTTTTCGTCATTTTGTCCAGTCTTTTTTGGTGTCATTGTTATTCTGGCAGGTGTGCATTACAGGTTCGAATACGGTTATTTGTTGTTGGTTTGAAGATTTACTAATATCTTTGGTGTCTTTGAATTTTTTTGTTGTTTGTATGTCTGTAAACCTCTTCACTGTGTCACACTGTTTTCGTCTGCCTCCTCTTGTTGCATACACTGGTCTCATTTTCCCAACTTTTGGACGACTGCAATGACAAAACAATGTATTAAATCAACAGGATGTACAAATTATCTTATCTTGAGAAGTTGTCTAAAAACATAGTCTTCTTTTAATATAACGTGTCTTTCTTAATTAATATCAACAAACGTATATCAATTCAAATCCAGTATTTATAGTTAGATTTCCGAAAATATCACCAGAGCACTTTACTGCCATTTCAATCATTATCATAGCTCAATATCTTTTATGAGCTGATCCTCCTTATGGGTTTTTGATTATGTGATAATGTGCGCAATTTTGTGAAACTGAGGCTGACCCTGAACACACTATGTAGAGGAGGTTCACTTTAGCTGCCAGAGTCACACTAAACAACGGTTCTTCAACTCTAGTCCAATTAACTATCATGTCTTGAAAAGCTGTTTCAATTTTTTCTGTGATCCCTATCTTCATGAAAATTAAAAAAAAAAAAAAGCCTTTCGACCGTCATAACTATTTCTCTAGGTCATAAAAAATAACATAAACCTTAAAATAGACCAAAAATACAAAAACATTGATGACATTGATGGACTTTGAAGGGAGGCAACGAGCTGACCAATCAGAATGAGGTAATCAAATGCACAGTATACACGTATCAAATGAAATGTGTTATACAGTCTGTTATATATTATGGCAAATATAACAAAAAAAACAAACAAAATGTAGGCATATTCGAGCAAAATGACTTGAAATGTTACTTGAAAATAGACATCCTTGTTGAACTCATAAATTTGTCCAAGGATTTTGATGTTTCAATTCGTCATATTTATATTGATCATAGCAAGGTCAAAGAATGTGTTGCTTTGGAAGACATCTTTGAAATGATCTTTGTCTTGAATAAGCAGTCGAAACGAACAATGGAAGTATTTTATCTTCCTTTAGAAAAAAACTTGGTTTAAGCCGTGTATTGATATCATAGTTGATTCCCACACTTTTTTGAAAGGCTAGATCATTCTTGCATTTGACAAATGTCGAAATGAGATTATCATGATTATTGATACAAAACTAAAATAAAATGCACACGTTTAACACTTCATGTACATTAAAATAACGAACAGCTTCTTAAATTTGTCAACTTTTGCAAAATTTGTAGAATAATGTCGTCAATAAGAAAACTTTGATCATATCACTGTAAACACGAGGAAGACGTATTAAGCTACTCCCTTTTCGATACTTTTTAGGATCATTTAGTTTCTTTCAAAGTTCGGATGGATTTTATGAACATTTTTGATATTGTTAAGTACGTTAACGCTTGTTTTCAGGAAAATTTGATGCATCACAATCTTTTCGCTCAAATTTAGATCGAATACGACTGCTTTCAATGTGTTTTACTGTTAAAAACTCACAAAATTTCGTCTGCTAGATTCCACCAGCTTAAACGCATTCCGAAACCCAAAACTATGGAACAAAAAACGGGACAGCATCCGAAAGATTTTCCGGAAATTAAGAAACAACCAAGATTTCGAAGACTGTGTTGGACTACGTTTGCCTTCTTTTAATTGCGATACATATACTGTATTTAAACTTATTGTTTTTGAATCTTGTTCATGTTTTCAAGTGTGAAAAGGGAGCAAGATACCAAGAGGACAACCAAAACAACATGAAAACTAAGGAAAAGAGACGAACACACAAACAACATTCTTCAAAACTCTATACAGTAAAAAGTGGACAACATGATTGAAATACACTTAAAACTTGGATAAACTGTGGTGTTCCGAAAGGGTAACAGTTCAAGTAAAAAATCATTGCGTTCGGTAATATCATAATCGAGAAAGAAAGGTGTGAAAAGTATGGCTGCGACATCCGTACCGGATGCCACCATTTCCCCTTTTCGTGTTTTCGCGTTTTCTCCTCTCACTTTTCCAACTCGAAATCGGGAAATCGAGAAATCGAGAAAGCAAAATCAAGAAATTGAGAATTCGGGAAATCGGGAAATCGAGAAATCGAGAAATCGGGAAATCGGGAAATCGAGAAAGCAAAAACGCGAAATCGAGAAATTCATTTCGCGTTTTCGCGTTTTCGCTTTCGTGCTTTTGCGTTTTTGCTTTCTCGATTTCCCGATTTCCCGATTTCGCGTTTGCAAAGTGCAGGAAGAAAACATGAAAACGCGAAAAGGCGAAATGGCCGCATCTGGCCAACGTCTTAATTTGCATAAGGACAGTCTATTTGAAGATGTGTGTGGTAAGGATGATTGCCGTTATAATTATTACTGATTTCTAATCACCTATCAGTGACATAAAAGAAATTTACAAAAGAATGACTGGACACTTCGTTGGTGAGTTTATCCTAAAGCACATATCTATAGGTGGACTGGTTTATTATGAGCGAATCGGTTAAACTCCGCCCAGTCAAGTGAAATAAATCGAGTAATACCAGTGAGCAAATAATGTCTTCTGAATAACTGCTTATTTTGCAAATTACAAAATGTATTTATACAGCAGATGTATTGACTTGCTTGCTTATTGTTGATTTCTCATTGTAAACTTATGTGGTCGCGAGTATTGGTCGATAGTTTTATTCTGGTCAATCTGTGATTGAATTTCTAATGTTAATTAAATGTATTTAAGCTTAACAAAACGTATTTGACACAGTTGAATTGATGTCGGTTTAATGTGAGATAATAAAACTTTAATACAACTTTCAATTCATTAATTTAATATTTTAATATTCATATATGTATATACTACAAGCTGTCAGAACATGTTTTGTTAGAATTTTAAACTGACCAAAATGGCCGCTGTAAATGTAAGTAATTTCAACAATATTCGACCTAAAACTCCAAAACTCTATAAAAGACTTCCAAACAAAAGTTGAACAAATGAGAATAAAGATTCACTATTGTCAAGCTACGTTTAAAGTACAAAGCCGAATTATTCATTTGAAATATTCACACCACAAATACAATCATTTTCTCCGTTTCGTATGATTACGACCTTTAGTTTTCTTGATGCTTGTTGGTTATTTTCTATCGTGTTATTTTTTGTTTTGTGACGTTTCCCTGTAAGCGGTATTGTAGTTTCTCTCGTGTATTTTTTTTATAATTCATTTATTGAGATTAAAAGCTAAAATGAGATAGGGGCTGAGTCCAAAAAGATAGTTTTACGAACAAAAACAAACAAAAACAAGAAAATATAGACATATGTCAGCCACCCAAATACATTAATAATTAAAACACAATTTGAGGTTAACATGCAGACTTCAACAATTGATGTTTATGTGTACAATACGATGTAAGAGATTTTCTCTATTTTATGTTAATCATTTTTCAGCTTAATTGAATATCCAAAATGTTCGTTTGCTTCAGGATTAGACACTCATGTACGGGTGAAACATTTTCTCTCTTAAAAAATTAAGAATATGAGACTTATATGCATGCACCTTCTTCAAATAGACACATTTCTTTTTATAAACAGTAGTCATGATTGACTTAAAAAACTAAATTGTATCTTTTATTTCCCCCGTTATCGATATAGTATCAACAAGAAGCTTTGCTTTTGTTGCAAAATAGCACAAAGCTAAATATCATCGCAATTCAAAAATAATTACAATTCGAAATACTATTTTCTTCAATTTTGCCTAAAGTCAAACTATTTATCATAGTTATAAAATGTGAAAGTCAGTTCACCAAGTTGTTTTTATTGATATGTTTACACATGGTTGTAAGAATTGTACCTTATATGTTCACTACAACTATGTAACTAATACAGATTGGTGCAAGGAACATAAGACTGAGTGAGTATAGAATAATAACAGTAATATTGGGACTTTAACAAACATGTATGACCATTTGCAGGAAACTGGAAATACAGTAAAAATTCGTTCTTGGATACGCATTTTAATCACACAGAAGTTACATTTTGATTTAATGAAAGTTAGAAAAATTATTTAGACAGTTAGTGTTATCGTAGCAAATTCTTCACATAATATAACAACATTTCCTTTATTTAGCCATATGGTCAAGGACCTCCACCTCAATATAATGGTGGACCAGGAAACCCCGGACCTGGCATTGCACCACCTCCTTTCGGTCATGGTGGTCCGGGAACAGCTCCACCTCCCTTTGGTTATGACGGTCAACAGAATGGTCCAGGGGCAGCTCCATATCCTCTAGGCTATGGACCAGAATTTGCTCCACCGCCATCTGGGTATGGTGGATATCCTCAACCACAACAACAACATGGAGGTAAATGATCTTAATCTTATTCAGAATATTAACTCCAAGGTATGATAAGGCTAATTTTTGCTCCTTGATTTCGTAAATATATTAATTATTAGTCTGTCAGACATCAGTACTTTTAGTTTTGTATTTTGTCTTCTATTTTTAATTACGGCATCAAACTTCTTTAATTTAGTGTAAAACGGCATAAATCAGACAACAGCCGAAGGCCACTTGGTTTTCAATCCAGCGAGAAAACCCCGCACCCGGAGGCGTTTCTCAGCTGGTTCCTAAATAAAATTGTGTTCTATTTTAGTGAAAATAGACGTCACTCTAACTCCAAAACATATAAATGAACTAAATCTAAAAAAAAACCCCAAACAAGACTACCAAAGGCCAGAGGCTCCTGACTTGGACAGGCACAAATATATCCTTATTGTTTGTGATTGATTGATGTTGGTTGCTTATCATATAGTGGACCTTTTTGATATTTCGAAATGTTCGACAGCTTACCGCAGAGCATACTTACCTGTTTATTTTTCAATAAAATCAAGCTAATTTTGAAAGGCTTGGGTAATCCATCATATGCAATTTAAGGGGCCAAATAATGGCTCTAATCATTTTGAATATTATAACGTATATTACCTCCTACTTTTTGAGTAAGATGCTACTTTAACATCTAGCAAACATGTCGCCTTCTTTTAATGATATAACGAATTCAACGCCTAAATTGAATTAACTCAGTTATAGTCATCGTCAGTTCTGTAAGCCTGCAAAGGGTTATCATTTTTACGTTGTTAATTTAGGTCACCAACAATCACAACAGAATACAGTTATTATAACAGGACAACCATCCACAGTTATTCATCAACATAAACGAGAAAGGTAACGTATCACCATAAACTACAACCATTTTAAATATGTGATTCGGTTGCGATGAGCGCCAACATTAAAAAATATCAACTCTGTCATATTATATCAAATGTAATTACAGCAGGTAAAAATGTTATAAAATTGCATTTAAGGTAACACGATACCGAATGGCATATCTCCCGATTTCCAAACTTTTTGGCACACGTGTTCTTTGAATCGAGTTACATCGGAATATGTAATAAAAAATGGGGGTCACCATTTTTGTTTTCTTGGTATTTTCATAGGAAAACGTCAATTTTGGCGACAAATTTACCTAGGTATATAGGGGAAATGCCTTTTTTTCGGCTTAACTTTTTAGATTTTCCAATGGATGGCTATGTTCATATATACGGAGAAAAACAAAAAACTAACATAATATCCAGAATTGCATACTGAATCCATCTACGTATAGAAACTCGTATGTCACCATCCTTGTTTTTGAGATAAATGGCTTCAAAGTTGATTGATACCATAAGAATTGGACCGAAAACGTGTGACGTTATTGAATACAGAATGTAACGTTACGGTATTACTACTCAGAGATATTGAAATTAAAATATGCGTCGAAATCTGAATGGTGTTTATTTTTATTTTTATTTCCGCTGTCGGGTTTCGTAAATTTCCTAGTAATGAAATACACAATTCTGCTGATATAATTTATTTCGTTCTGCACCTGGAAATTTCACTCACATGAATTAACATTGATCTCGTCTGATTTTCATAACGAGCATATACTTGAAACTTGCTTGAACTGGTTGGTTCCACGTGAATCATGCATAAATCAGGTACACGTTGAATTCACGTAAATTTTCAAAATAAGATTATTAAAAAATTTAATTAAAATCATGAAAAATACCTTCATATTTTTGTAAAGTTCACGTGAAAATAACATAAAAAAATTCACGTGGGATTCATTTGAATTACTGAGTTTTTAACTCCATCATTTAAGACAATGGTGGTGTCGTTGCTTCATCCATGCAGAAATAGAGTACTTTAAAAAAATTGATTCAGTTAACAGTTTTATAATTGATCGGTTTTTATAGTTTTATAATTGATCGGTTTTTGATGGTTCTTTAACGTTCAGTGGCAAATAGTTCATGCATGTTCGGGACGATACAATACAATTTTGAAAACAGTTGTTAATAAAAGACACATTTGATGCACCAGTCAAAAAAGGTTTAACATTCTGTTAGTTGTGAATATTATGTGGGAAAATAATGATCCTGATAAAATGCACATTCTAAAAAATAAAATAACAAAACTCAAAGAAAAAATTCAAAACTTAATAGTTCCTTATCAAATGACGAAATCATAAGCTCAAATACATTAAAAGAATGATAGATAAACAGCCGTCATATTCTTGACTTGCTACACACATTGGTTTAGCGTGGTGTAAATGTGTGAGTTGGCTGCTCAACAAGTCGGACAAACCTTGCAAACTGTATGCAAAATTTCACAGTGTCATTTGTGGAAAATTATTTACGAACAAATCTTGAGATCATATATGCATTCTTTATAAATGAAACAAACTGCAAATGCGAAATATAAAAGTTTCAGCTTGAAATTCCACATGTTTCATTTATAAAGAATGTTGTTATCTCCATTCTAATGATACTGACAGAAAATAACATTGAAACATGTATTTAAAATCTGTTATATATCGTCTGCACTTGCACACATCACATGAATTTGAATGAAAAAGAAGCCAAAGATACCCAATGGATATTTAATGTCATAAGACGAAGAACAAACTGACAATGCAGAAAAAAACCCGGAAAATCGACGAAAAGACAAGCATTACACATAACCCAACAAAGAAAACTAAAGGCTGAGCAACACAAACCCCACCAAAAACCCGGTAGCGATCTCAGGTACTCTAAAGGGTTTAAAGATCCTGTTCCTAACGTAACTTTTGAAAAATAGTATACTGGAGATAATTCATATGATATTAATGGTGTAGAACTTGTGTGTCATGTAATGTAGGGACACACCGCAAACTGTAACCTTTTGTGATCATACTCAGTAGCAGCTTTCAATGTGGTCGCTGTTAAAACGGTTTTATCACCTACGATGAGTAGACGTTTTACATATTTACGTTCTAGAATTTGTAATGACAAGTTAGAGTACATCAGTATAAACGTTACATAGAACGACATCATTGTTGGCTGCTGTATCAGCTGGTAAAAATATCGTTCCGAGAGTAAAACATTTCCAGCTTACTTTTTGAAAAAAATGTCGATTTAAAGAAATGTGTTTATTATTTATAAAAGTTAGTTTCGAAATATTTCATTCGATAAAAAAAAAAAGGTCCTTGCAATTTGAATAAGAATCAGATAAGTACCAAGATAACTTTTATACAAAAAAAGATAATTGGATTTCCAAACATTTGGACAGTACATTAAACAACATCAATAACAGCAATAAAGAAACAACATATGGTCCAAAATATAGCCAAACTTAAAGCAGATAAATGTTATTAAGTTTAGAAAATCGAACAACATATGGTACAAATAGCTTGATACTAAACAGTTAAAAGTAACGAGGTTTAAGAGAAAAGAAGGGGTATAATGTAACAAATCATTGCAGAAAATTATCACTACATGCACATTAAAATCTAAAAGTTAAAAAAAAACCAGCGATTTTATTGCTTTTCTGTAAAAATCCCTAACACTAACAGCTGTATTTTATATATATCACCAATTGGTTACAATTTTGAGATATTTACCACAAATATAGAAAGTTATTGTGGAAAGATGATTCCGCAAGTAGGAAATTTATAAACAGTTTTATTTGGCATCCAGCTTTTTGCGGTAATATTGTTTATAAAGCTGAAATGAATTGGCCTGCAAATCTGTCCCCCTACATAATAGACTTGATTGTTGTAGAGTTGTTGTCTCGGAATTGAAACATACCAAACATTGCCTTTTTCCATATTCATCCCAAAGCCCTAATTATAATGGTGTCATCGATATAAAGACAAAAAGAAACATGGCAATATAGCACTTACGTTTCTAGTAAACCGTTTTGGAAGTCTCAACAAACTTTTCAGAAACTCTTTGCCTTATCTATACTAAACTTGATTAAAACATGCGTGCAAGGTCTCATATGCATGCATCCTTAACTCTACCATCGACGATTTATACAACAAGCTACGGTCTTTTCAAACATTTAATTGTTTATATTTCATATGAATATAAATGGGATGTCATAGAAGTGGCAGTTGGAAATCTTATTTTGACTTGCTTCTTTGCAGATCATGAATTAAATGTGGATATCACATGTTTTATTAGCCTTATAATTATCTTATAATCATTTTTTTGCACAGATTTGCTGATAATATTTGCCTCAACCTGATTTTAGTATTCTTCTTCCCATTTTGGATATTTGTCTGGATATGTATGGTAAGTGTTTAAAAAGCATTTATTAACGAAAACCACCACATTTTGGTAATAAATCCAATAATGAGGCGATAATCGTACTTTATGATACTAAACCCCTAACGAGAGGGATTGTGCCTGATATTCATATAATGAAGACATAATCTTTCAAACAGTTTAATTGGCATGTCAGTTAACTGATAGTAGTCTGTTGTTATTCATGTATTATTGTCATTTTGTTTAGTTTCTTTGGTTACAACTTCTGACATCAGACTCGGACTTCTCTTGAACTGAATTTTAATGTGCGTATTGTTATGCGTTTACTTTTCTACATTGGCTAGATGTATAGGGTGAGGGTTGAAATCTCATAAACATGTTTAACCCCGCCGCATTTTTGCGCCTGTCCCATGTCAGGAGCCTCTGGCCTTTGTTAGTCTTGTATTATTTTGAATTTTAGTTTCTTGTGTATAATTTGGAGTTTGGTACGGTGTTCATTATCACTGGACTAGTATATATATTTGTTTAGGGGCCAACTGAAGGACGCCTCCGGGTGTGGGAATTTTTCGCTGCATTGAAGACCTATAGGTGACCTTCTGCTGTTATCTGTTCTGTGGTCGGGTTGTTGTCTCTTTGACACATTTCCAATTTCCATTCTCAATTTTATTTTTATTGTACGAGTAAACATGATTTACCGTCTTAATCTTAATTGACTGAATCTCTTTTATCTGGTATTATCATAGAATTTTGTTCATGAAAACCCAATCCAAAATTCCATTTTACGATAAAAAAAAAACAACATATAATTTGATGTCTTATTAATAATGTGGTTACAATTGAAATATACACATAAATATATTTTTGTTTATTTTAGTGCATGTTTGAGACATAAACAGCAACAGGATATATGTAAGATTCGGAATGGCGGGATTGTTTCATTTGGCCAACTGAAAAATGAAACAGCATTGATGCTTTATATTCTTGATATAACGATGCAATCTGTAACTGAGTTTACTCGTACTACTAAAACATTTCTAAATCCGACATTTCATCTTCCTGCCTAATATATCATGTGCTGTGTAACAACTCTAGATTCTATTGGCAAGCTACCTTAAACTAAATTATTAGTTCAGTCTAAGTGACCAAATGGTGGTTTAGAGCGATAGACAGGCGGTGTTGTCTCGATATCCACGTTGAATGAGTTCGGATCTCGGCGAGGAATGAAACAAAATTTGCTTCCACAAATTAGCAGATTTAAGCTATTAGAACATTTTCACAAGGATTATTATATATTTTTTTTAAATTAACTGTTTTCAAAATAAGTAAAAGAATGTGTCATTAAGGTAATAATAACAAGACGACTTGATCTTCATAATTTATACTAATTATATATCTGTTATTACTCGTCCTGTCATTCATAATATAAGTTCCTAGTGGAAGAAACATTCTGTTATACTATTTCCAGTGGAACAAATATTACAGTATTTGTTCCTTAAGGAATAAAGGCTATCTATAGAATATTTGTTCCAACAGGAACAGATACTATGACATTGTTAATGACAAAGTTTCAAAGGGAACTTCTATTTCTTTATAATGTATTTAAAAGAAGAAAGTGTATGTGTCATTATCAACTATGTCAAAATTATACAAATTTTAAGAAACATTCTTGTTAAATTAAAATTTGAATTTGAAAAAAAGTTGTTTTTACCTTCTAGATTTGGTTAGTTGAAATGTAGCTGTCAATATAGAATATAATTATGTATATTATAGTTATCAACGGTACCAGGATTATAATTTAGTACGCCAGACGCGCGTTTCGTCTACATAAGACTCATCAGTGACGCTCATATCAAAATATTTATACAGCCAAACAAATACAAAGTTGAAGAGCAATGAGGATCCAAAATTCCCAAAAGTTGTGCCAAATAACGCTAAACTAATCTATGCCTGGGATAAGAAAATCCTTAGTTTTTCGAAAAATTCAAAAGTTTTATAAACAGGAAATTGATGAAAATGACCACATTAATGATATTTATATCAACACCGAAGTGTTGACTACTGGGCTGGTGATACCCTCGGGGACGAAACGTCCAACAGCAGTGGCATCGACCCAGTGGTGTAAAATAGTTATCAAAGATACCAGGATTATAATTTAGTACGCCAGACGCGCGTTTCGTCTACATAAGACTCATCAGTGACGCTCATATCAAAATATTTATACAGCCAAACAAATACAAAGTTGAAGAGCAATGAGGATCCAAAATTCCAAATGTTGTGCCAAATAACGCTCAGGTAATCTATGCCTGGGATAAGAAAATCCTTAGTTTTTCGAAAAATTCAAAAGTTTTATAAACAGGAAATTTATAAAAATGACCACATTAATGATATTCATGTCAACACCGAAGTGTTGACTACTGGGCTGGTGATACCCTCGGGGACGAAACGTATGGCATCGACTCAGTGGTGTAAAATAGTTATCAAAGGTACCAGGATAATAATTTAAGACGCGTATAGCATTTATACTTCAGAAATACAGTCAGTTACTTGTGAAATATGTCTATCAGTATATCAGTATATAGTATGTATGCGAGAAGCGGCTAATGACGAGATTTTTTTTTTCATTTCAAATTGCGATTTCTCAAAACCCCTTCGATTAAATAAGAACTAATTGCATATCATGAAGTCAGCGTAATGCAATAAACACAATGTTGTTACAAACTGCGGATACAACAAATTTTATGTATTCCTAAAAATTGAATTGTGGGTAGAAATATTACGACTAACATTAATATTGAAAGAAGGGATGTCCATTCAGATGTTGATGATGTTTAATTACGCAGCCATGATAATATATACTGAAATGATGACTGGAGTTCAGAAAGTTCCACACTCTTTCTGCACCTAATATAACCAAATAAACCCTCTTTTGACTGTTAATTCCCATATGAAAGGGAGGAATAAATTCAGTTTGAGATTATGACAAACGGAACAAATACTTAAAAGAAAGTTCACAACTTGAAAGCTGAAATCTGCTTTTTTGTCTTAAAACTTCATTCTCTTCTGACCCTATGGTCAATTCCTAGATTAATGTTAAGTTATAAAGAAAGGTTTACATGTGGTATACTTTGTAATAAGTTTGTTATCATATGTGGGTTCATAACATATGCACCAAACATTATTCTGTGAACTGGCATCATCTATATTATAGAGGGTAATGTGAAGCTTATGAACAATGATAACTTCGTTTCTTTCTTCATCGAAAGCGATTATATGGAGTATGCTTGATGTACATTGAAGAACAAGTTTACAAGAAAACGGAGTATAGTTGGTTTAAAAAGGCATGTTGATTGTTTGATGAAATGCACGTTTCAAATACCCCCCCCCCCCCAAAAAAAAAACCTGCAACCACCCCCCCCCCCCAAAAAAAAAAAAAAACTAAAAAAAAACAAAAACAAAAAAAACAAAAAAAAAAAAACAAAAAAAAACCAACACCAAAGCCAAAAACAAAAAACATGTCAATAAAAAATCAGCTATCTTGATGTCGAGGTAACTATTCATATATAGATATAGAATTCATAATCATAATCCTTTGGATAACATAAGTGAAATATGCTATCCAATAAATACTAGAACACACCCGCGAAATCGCGGGCACATACAGCTTGTGAACTATTGTAGATTTATATTTTTAAAAGATATTATGTATGAAGAATTTCATAAAAGGTATCAAAAGCCCTCTCCCTTTTTCACAAAGTCCGATATTTGTTTCCTTTCTGTTAAATTCAATTATTTTCGTGTTTCTGGCCTCAGACCACAATTATTCGTCTCTTTTGCTACAATGCTTCTTTTGGTAAAAGTCAAATCAAATAAAAAATTTGCACCGTTTCAAACATCAAATAAATGTAACTGCTTATATATAGTCCATTATAAGTCTAATAAAATATGCTTCAAGGACAATCCATCAGTGCTTTTTCTTTTGAGAGTCTTACTAATATGCCAATGGTAGGATATGAATCTTGTATAAATGACTAAGACCGACTAAGGCTAATTTGAGGGGTGGTCGAAGGGTTCCTGATCCCGAAATCCCGAGATGCAGAATTTAAAGAAATTCATATCCCGAAATCCCGAAATCGAAAAATACATTCCCGGATCCCGTAAGGATCAATTCCCAAATCCCGAGTTTCAAAACACCCGATCCCGACGCCCCGAAAAAAAACCCTGCCTCCTCTAATCTCTACGGCTTACTTTCATTTTTGCCAAATCACTATTTTCACTTTCAACAATAGATTGTTATGCCCCATCTAGTCTGTGCATCCGTGCGTTCGTTCGGTCGGTCGTCCGTCAGTCCCGCTTCAGGTTAAAGTTTTTGATCGAGGTAGTTTAAGATGAAGTTAAGCATGTTTCACATATTTTAATATATATGCAAGTGGTATGACCCCTTAAATAGTAAACATTTCAAAGAAAACAGTAGACAGAATCAGGGACTTTCTATACTAACATAGAAAGTCCCTGACAGAATACAGAGAGTCTCTCTATATATTAAAGTAGTATAATCGTAGTTTACATGTAGATAAACGCGAACAATAGTTGTCCTCTTTAAGGAGGTATAATAGTTGTGGTTCTTTCGATCTTTACACCATGAAATGAAACGCGAAAAATAATTGTCCTCTCTAAGGAGGTATAATAGTTGTTATTTTTGCTATCTAAACACCATGATATGGAGAACGCTCTGAATGGCTTATTTATTTTTCATTTTTGTTATCTATCATATTACGATTGGTTTTTTTAAAATGTGTCACATGTTTTACTTATTTTAATCTATATGCAACTGGTGTGACCCCTTAAATAGTAAACAATTGAAAGAAAAACAGTAGACAGAATACAGAGAGTCTCTATATATTAAAGTAGTATAATCGTAGTTTGTAACATGTAGATAAACGCGAAAAATAATTGTCCTCTATAAGGAGGTATAATAGTTGTGGTTCTTGCGATCTAAACACCATGAAATGGAGAACGATTTGATAGGCTTATTTATTTTTCATTTTTTGTTATCTATCATACGATTGGTTGTGTTTGTGCATGTTTCAAACCGGAAGTCTTATCTATGACTAAAAGTCAGTCTGATGACGGAATCATATCCGGACTCCTTTTTTGTCGTTTTTCTCCCAAAATAACTCAATCTGAATAATCATAAGAATGGATGACAAATGCGACTATGCATGTTACCTATAGGACACAGAGGCATGATGATTGATTTATTGTGGAAGGAAGAGAAGCGACACCCAAAATGAGGTCTTCTCGTTTAATAGTATAGATAATATGTTTTCCAATAAATTTCTAATTGTAATTTACCATTAAGATTTTTCTGTTTTATTTTATTTTTATCTTAAACTTAAAAATACAAGAAATGCAAATGGCTTAATTGACTGCGAGTGTTTATATTGCATAGTAGACCTCTTAATGAGTACCTATTGTATAATCTGGTCACAGAAGACAAATATGCACACATTTAGCAACATAAGTATTTTTCACTATCCAATTCTACTTCTGGCTATGCATTTGTATGTACATGCGTACACAAGTAATGAATATAGTTGTATTTGTTTGGTCCCATGAAAGCGAATTCTGATTGTGGTGAAAATAATTCTCATCATATAAATACTCCGGACAATAGATTCCAAATTGGCTTTCATCGTCACCTGGCACAATCCTAATCCTAAGAGTAAATTATGGCGTGTCTCAAAAGAATAAATCCAAGTCCGGATCGACGTGTTTCATAAAAACTATTGCAATGGATTTAATCGAAAATTTAGTAATTTTTAGTCATATTCCTCTAAATCCACCATATTCATGACAGTACTTGGTGTTACCACTTTTGGTCTATGACCTGTATTTGCAGTTTTGTTATTTGAAATAACAGTTATGTGCTTACTATTGCCAGAGACACTTTTTCTCTCGCCTGTAGAAACATTTCCATTCTTCAGTTGTTTTTCCTCTACATTATTGTTTGTTTGAGTTTTGTGAATAATTTGTCCGTTTGTCTTACTAGTTTCATTAGCTTTGATGGCTTGGTTTTCCTGTACATTATTGTTAGTTTCAGTTTTGTGAATTATTTGTCCGTTTGATGCCTTCTTGCTAGTTTTATCAGCTTTGTTTGGTTGGTTTTCAAACCAATCGTCATCGTATTCGTCAATATATAATGTATCTTGTGTCATAACACTTTTACCAGGCTGTTTGGATACGTCTCTGGAATTGCTACTGCCCATTTCGAAATAAAAATTCTACAAATACAATAACGTAGTAGTTTAAAAACAGGAATAAAATAGAATAGAATAGAATATTTTTATTAACCAAATTACAGCCCTTGGAGGACATATAGCATAAACATTATAAACAATAAAATGCAATCATATCCAGTTAACCATGTATTTCCTAATGCTAAAACTATTGTTCATTATCGACATTGGTAGTTTCCAAATGTGATTTCACATCAGACGCACGTTATGTGTAAATATTGTTATATGGTTAGCTATGATTATTTTGTTTTTAATTTTTGTAAACTTGTCAAAGATATAATTGAGATAAATATTGCATGACAAGAAACACACAAAAATATCATTAGATCAAATTTCATAAACTGTCGAGTTATATTGACGTAGTTATTATGCCTATATTCTAATTAAGTAAGCCGTAAAATTTAAAATAGCTGCAAATAATATCAACTTCTATTTAAAATTTAAGCTCATTTAAAAATACCACTGTTGATAGCAGGAGTATATATGTAAACACATTATAATAAAACTTTTTTTCTTTCTATCGACACATATAAGTCGATTATCTGGTTACAGAAACATAGCTTTTCACTTAACGTGAAAACCGGAGTAAATTCAAATAAGCATTTACCACATGGGCATGTTATAATTCATTACAAAACATGGCTAAATATTATACGTGAAAAAACTAACCCAATAAATCATCAATCCTTTGCAAAATCCAGACCGATCGTTAATCTCATGTTTTTTTTAAATATTAAAAGTAAAAAGTAGTGAAAACTAACACAGGCACTTGATAGAAATGAGCAAAGGACACTCTGTAGATCTATTTTAGCTAAAATTGCAAAAAGGACCATGATAAGTCTGATTTTTTTTCCGTTTTCTCATTTTCAGATTGTAAAGTTAACATGGCATGTAATGTTTAAAAAGAATAGCAATATTAAATATATATCAATACATGTAAAATAAAAAATGTTCACAAAATTTACGTAAAAAAGCCACAGTACTTATGATTTGATATGCTGTATGATCAATGTCAACATAGACATGTCTTAGGATAAACATACACTCGGTCAGTCACGTTATTGATTTAAAATTATAATGTCTCATTCAAAACAATTCGTATCTTAATATTATTTTTCATTATAAAAACAAATCTTCAAAATGAATTAAATGTTATCATCATATTTGTTGTTTCTTTTCGTATCTCATTGTGATCAGACTTTTGGCACGCTTTAAGTATACGGTCTTCTTTTTGACCCTTGAATATTTTAAAAGACTGATACAGTATATTACACCTTATGAAAAGCAACACTGAAAAGATTGAAAAGATAGACTTCTTTGAACTTTTGTTATACTAAGTTAATGACATTGAACATTATTGAAGCCATTGAACGTTAAGTCTTTAATTGTCTGCGTTATATACGTATTGTGCATATGTACATACAAATCTCATGAACCATGGACCAACACATGAAATACCAAGCTGATGTTTGTGAGTTTCAACCCATTCGAGAAGTAGAAATTAAACAAAAACGATGACCTTGTTACTGTGGAATTGAGTTTCCGTAAAAACAAAGTATTCTAGAAGTTGCACTGTACACTTGTATTCCAATGAAAAAGACAGACTCAAAGTTCAAGTTTATCTCTAATAACTCATACAACTCTCTCCCATAATTTCAATAATTTCGTAAAAAAATAAATATTTCAGAAACATCCTTGCATCTTTTAGTCATGTATATCATTACATAGAATACGTAAACAACTATATGAAGGTTGAGGGCAGTACTATTTGAAATAAATTACCAATCGAAACGAAAATTTAACTAAACTGCTAAAATTGAAAACAATGCTTATAAAATATTTATGACCTACCGGTAATGATAGGACGATCATTGCGACATAACTATATCAAGATTAAAAGGCATACTCATGTCTTTTTATTTGTTGTAGAAACGGTCTATGGTCACATCGTGTGTTTTTTAAACGTTTTATATAGGCACAGTCTACCCTCAACGTGAGGTTTTTTATATTGAATGTTCTATATAAAAACAGTCTAGTTCATTAATTATCCAGCTTGAGGTTTTATTAAGGACGTCTGTTTCGTTTGATTCATTGTTTCGTAACTTGAAGAGTAATCTGAATTTGTTCAAACATATAAAAGTAAATAAACAAAGTCTCACTTGAGCAGTAGAACACTACATATAAACAATGCCTAGATAATCGACTGAAATAAGACATGTTATGCTCGACCTTTTAACAAAATAGTTTGTCGTATTTCAAGGATAAGAGGATTAACTATTGTATAACGAATGTAATATGCTAATTTTGGTTGAACATTTAAGTATGTTCCGATTTATTGACCTTCATTGCTTCTTTGATTTATCTTCACCAGTCACGGAGATTGTCACGTGATGATTCAGCACCTCACGCGAAATGCTGTTTGAAATTGGTTGGTTTCACAATAAAGTTCTGACATAAGACTCGAAATGAGTGCTGTGAAGCAGCGAGTGATCACCCTTACGTCTTTAAAATAAATATTTAAGAGAAATATTTAAGCGCATCAGTATTTTACCTAGAGTTGATAAATAATATTTTAAATTTACGGACTAATTTCAAATCAACACTAGGCTTTCCCCTTTTTTGAAGGTAATTTTATACAATCCGTATCACTATCTCACCCATTAAATGAACTTTTAAAATCGTACAGCCATTTATAGGGTTTTTATGGAATTTGTCTTTAAGCTAACCATGATATTGCATTTTTGTGTCCGGAATAAAACAATGCCCAAAACTTTTAAGAAGCAGTATGGAAAAACTGCTGCCTGAACAACACACCCTGATATCTTTGCTAAGACTATACAGTTGTTGACTGCTAAGAAGACAACATTGAAAATAACAATGATAATGCAAAGATGTTTTTCTCTTGCACATCTATATAAGCTTTTTTTGTGAGAAATATAGTAATTACTATTAAGTAATGATAAATTATATTCTCCCGTAATTTTCATTATTTATTCTAAAAAAATACGAAAGTATAATTAATGAAATACAAAAAAGATTTCAATCATAAAGGTAATATGAATAGTCAAGATTACTAAAATTTCATGTTAATACAAATTATGAAAAATAAATAACAAAAATATTGTCTTACCAAAAGTGTAGCTACGTTGATTTTTTTGTTGAAGTCCAGACACTTGACGGATATCAGTATAATTATCGCTTTGCACCAAAAGCAGTTGTTCCTTTCTCACAAATGAAAGAAGTTCGTTAAACATCCAAATTTATAGGTTAAAGTCTACAACCTTACAAGACGACCGTTAAGTACGAATATTGTCAGTTAAATTAAAGTTTACTTTTTTTATATCATGTTCGCATAACTTTAAACATTTAAATTGGGTACGTTCGATGGTATATATCAGTGCCTTTGTGTTTGGTGTAGTCAGGTATGTGTTAATCCTAGGTCGAATCTGATGGACTACAATCAGGAAACGTATCACCAACGAATAAATATTTAATGTATATTCTTAACATTTAATTAAAAATATAATTAAAAGTAGTTATTACTGATATTCAATTTTACAGATCATCGAAAATCATCAATTATTTTCATGTAGACTGGATTTTTTTCTTTTACTTTTCTGATATATGCACTCTGTTTCATTAGGTCGTTCCACTTTTCGTGGAAAGACCTTTTGTTTTTCTTCTGATTATTTATTTATTTTTTTTTTTTTTTTCTTCTGCCGTCTGATAGCTTTTTTGTCTTACAACATATCGAATGGATTTTTGGCCAATGATGTTGTACAGTAATGGGGGTTCCAAAACTCACCCTGTGTGACCGACCACTGATTCTTATAGGAGTTATCTCCCTTTTCTTGTTATCGCTATATCTCTAAAACCGTAAAAGATTTTAGCAAACTTTTTTCACCAAATTGTTTGTCTACACTTAAGAATGATTTGGTTAACTTTGACTTGAGTGATCGGAAGACATCTTATGGGAGTTATTTCCCTTTGAAAATTTAAGGTAGGCGATTAGTTGGATAAATTCATACGTTATAAGTCGTAGAGGCCTACAATCTTTTCATATGAAGTCCTTGGTCCATTTGAAGGAAATTGATGTCAAGGTCAAAGGTCAAAGGTCAGGGTCATGTAATAAATTTTGAACTTTGCTTGTTATCGTTCTTTTGTAATTGATTTTCATTTCATCTTTGCTTGTTATCGTTATTCCAAAGTTTGATTTACCACATTATATCAACACGGAGTGACATTTTCTAACATCGCTTTTTTAAATTTCATTCTTATCATACAGATGGAAAGACCTTCAATTGTTCTCTGGAGAATTGGTTTCTAATTTTTACTTTTTTTTAACTGTATCACCATATTGTTGTGTATTTGAAAAAGAGTCTTATGTCATTCAAACTCAAAAGTCGAAAATGAACTGTCAACGCCATAAAAGAAAAAAAAACATTAGAAAAACAAAAGTAAACAAAACACAACATAGTGAACTAATTAAAAGACTGAGCAACACGAACCCTTTTGATCGTTTCACTTTTTTAACATGACACTGTCAGTTTGTTTTCGACTAATGAGTACAAATATCCATTTGTTATCTTTTGCCTCTCTGCAAGAATTCTTAAAAGACGGTATTGTCTATTTTTTGTATATGTATGTGCTTTGTTTCCTTGATATCGTTAGCTACATTTTCTTAACTTTGTATGATTTTATGTACTCTTTGTTTAGCTAGGTCACCGTTAGATATTAAATATGTGAAACGTAGATCTCTTCTGAATACTGGTCTGACTTCGTCAATTGTTCTTTGCTCTGGCATCGTCAGTACTGACGTCATATCTTTCTTGACGAAAGATCTCCCATGAATACTAGTCTGACTTCGTAATATGTTCTTTTCTCTAAACTCGACATAGAAATGGGAAAATTAAGAGCTTAACACAGTGAATAATAACCTGTCATGGTTGTGACTGTATATCTTTCATAGTGAGTTTGCAGCCTCATCAACGTATAACCTATCTCATTTTATTCACATCATCTGGGACGTTTGAGATATTTAAAAAGTATTCAGAAAAGAATAGAATATTCGAAGTTGTTTGTCTCAGTGTGGCGTATCTTCCATCGACCGGTATGTACGACGAACCACGTCTTTATGGGTTAAGTACCATCCATTGAAAGCTAATCGTATTGACATTTTGATTAAATTTAAACGTTATAAATCTTTATGCTATCAATATATAAATCAAGGTAACTGTCCACGAGTATATTTTAAGTAATGATATACCACTTTAGTTTAAACATTAAGTTAATGTGAACATTACATTCATGTTATATAATTGGCTGCATGGAACTTGAAATAAAGGTTATGCAAGAGAGAGAGAGAGAGGTTTAGCGCACTGTAAAACCAGGTTTAATCGACCCTTTCTAAATTTTCCTTTGAAGAAAATCTCTAACATGAAGTTATAGTTATCAAAGGTACCAGGATTATAATTTATTACGCCAGACGCGCGTTTCGACTACACAAGACTCATCAGTGACGCTCAGATCATAATAGTTATAAAGCCAAACAAGTACAAAGTGCCAAAAAGTTGCGCCAAATACGGCTAAGGTGATCTATTCCTGGGATAAGAATATCCTTAGTTTTTCGAAAAATGTAAAGTTTTGTAACAGGAAATTTATAAAAATGACCATATAATTGATATGCATGTCAACACCGAATTTCTGATAACTTCATTAAGAACAATCAATAGCTTTGCTTTTCACAGAATTTGGTTTTACTTGAGAATTACTTCTTTTTATAGTTTTTTTTTATAAATGGTTAAATTTGCAAAAATATGTCTAAATTTCTGTTTTATCTATCTTCCAACTTTACTGATGTATAATTCATCTGTTTAGAAACTCGACGTTATATTTGTTAAATCTCAAAGTGCACACATGGAGATACGCTACTAATGAATTAAATTAAAGATTGATTTTATTAAGAGCCATGGTGAAAATAAAGTTAGGAGAATATAGTCCTACTTTAAAAAAATATTATTAAAAATTATTGAAGGCATATAGTTGAAT
Source organism: Mytilus edulis (assembly GCA_019925275.1). Classification (NCBI taxonomy): domain Eukaryota; kingdom Metazoa; phylum Mollusca; class Bivalvia; order Mytilida; family Mytilidae; genus Mytilus; species Mytilus edulis. The sequence continues at coordinate 19,481,489 of CM034350.1, forward strand.
CACCTCAGAATTTGGCGTTAGAAAGAAGTTTGAGACCACTAAACTATTCATGATGAATTTACCAATGATTAAAACCAAGGGTACACTTAAGGGGCCTATAAATTGCGATAGCAAAAATCACATACCGTACAGACGGTTTAATTTTCTTGTATTGGAAAATACATTGTTACCACTATCAGCGTTTTAAAATTCATGTATTATTTCAATGTAATTTTTAAATATGTTAACATAGAGATTTGGTAGGAAAATCGTCCTGACTGTACACTTTGAAACGAGAAATAGGACATTAAGGATTATACGGAAAAAAAGAAAGAACATCATTAACTTGAACAACTCATGTAAAGCCAATATTTTCTTTTAATAGAATTATGTTACGGTTCAAATAATGTGTATATTAGTTTTAAAAAGAATTTGAAATTACAACTCTCCATGCTATAGACGAAATTTTTTTTATTTCCAGAAACCTAAACATTCGATTATATTATATATATATATATATATAGTTATCATTACAAAGAAAAGACCCCCGGTGGTAAGTATACATAAATAGATGAAGAACTTATATTACGAATGTTTTAACGATGAAATAAAAACGTAACTCTCCGAATGTGAATGAGTGTGTCTCCGAATATTCTTAAATAACAAATGTGTTACTTATTATAGTCGTTTGATTATTACTGGAATCACGTTTTATATAATGAAGTTTATTGTTTTGTATTTTGTTCAAATATCTTCGAAATCTAGTTCAAACATTTGTTACATTTCAATTTATTATGAAAGCAAATTCCCATTTCAAACTATAGGCTAATTTGCAACAAGCACAATAATATCAAATTTCTTTATTCGTGGGGAATTATATTTGATGGGGAGTATATGCCACCAACCAATCAATTAAATTCATCATTGCATACATTTTCCATCTTTTTAATTCATATCACGTGATAATCAACGCAGAAATATGAACAAATGATTGATGATTGTTTTATTTCCAGTCGCAAATATTTCAGGATAACAACTGAATAAAAATGGGAATGTTGAAAAATAAATGAGAAAAAACAATAAGTTTGGCAAACTTCAAGGAATTAGCAACAGTAGTATACTACTACACGTTCTGGAACACATTCCAGACATTCCAGCAATTGTGGTACACGTTGTAAAACAGTAAGAGGTCAATCAAAGTTCAAATAAGTGACATTCCAGCAATTGTCAGAATGATGTCATCAAGAATGTTGTAACCTTAACCATAGGAATGTATGTACCGGTGTAATGTTGATTTTATGTTACTTTTTTGAACTTACAATAATAAGAATGTTGTTGACCGAAATGTTGCAAGGTCATTTATTGGAATGGTGTAAAGACATCCTATTTTTTTTACGAATATATGGTAAACACTTTTTGAGTATAGAAACTTGTATGCTGTTTAGACAGCTAGTAAATGGCTTGGAAAAAGATACGATGATTAAAACACATTAACATTTATTCAAAGCTAACATGCATGTTTCAAGTGCCTTTATCATTTTTAAGTTAACATCATGTTTTCAATAAACTATATGTATATATAATATAAAATTGCGATTTTTATCCAACGCAATTATAGGTTTGAACGTAGTTTTCAATTTAGACTCGTTTATATATAATATAAATAAATAAGTCGTCTAACTATCAGCCCAACAAAGTTGATCTGTAAATTTGCTTTCGCAAATGTTTTGTTCTTCCTTCGTCAGGGTTAGAACTCGTGGCACTGATATATCGTGCCATCAAATCGCCTCGCACTATGTCCGATGCGAAAGACCACTCAACCACTTAGGCTTTACTATGGTACATTGTTTTAAAATATGTTACCTGAGGTTTTTTTCATTGAGAAAATTATGCAGTGTATAGTTGTTAAACATCAATATATAAATATATAAACATATAACCTGATATAGTATTCAAAATATGTTACCTGAGATAGCTTTGATTTAAAGAAATACACCAGTCAAGGACAATTATGTGATGAATACTATTATGTATTTACACTATATGTTGACATTAATGGCATGATGTGTAAAATAGACGATAAACAAGTATACATGTCAACATCAATAATATTCATACATATGATAAAGTCTTTAACATATGTAAAAAAAAACTTTAAAAAAAACAACGATAAAATTGAAAACGTACCTGAAACGAAATATTTTGAGCTCATTTAATCGATATATATATTAAACTTTAAACTATAAATCAAATTTTGAACTGATATAAGGTATGAAAAAAGTTACCTTATTTTTTTTCTTCTTTGAAACAGGTTTCTAAATAAAAATAAATAAATTGATTTTTTTTTAAAGAATTGCACCAATATATCAAAGAATCATAGACTAAGTATCAAATGAAATCCATAAAAACAATCAAAGTATACACATGGTCATATAAAAAATAATTTGATAAAAAATATATCTGAAACACGGCAAAACCATAAAAATGCGACAATATTCTGTATACTAAACTTGGATAAACTATTAACTATGTAAAATGAGACATATATAAACAATCAAAAGAATGACTTAAATATCAAACTGTAATTTATAACATAAAAATTTGTCTATAAACCCATCAAGCGCTAGACTAAAAAAATATCATTTTCATAAACACCATCTATTTTAATTGAAATACCCGACCATGTAATAACTAAAGGTGTGACATATCACATATCACAAAATTGATTTATGTAAAAACACGACACATACCACATTTCCTGTAAAAGAAAAAACAGCAAAAACTTCCTTTCAGAACTGTCTCGAATATCTGGAATAAAAGTGGGGAATGGTAAAAAAAGGATTTATGTATTGATAGTTAAGTTCTATCTTTACATATTAAAGAAAGGCAACAGTAGTATACCGCTGTTCAAAACTCATAAATCCATGGACAAAAAACAAAATCGGGGTAACAAACTAAAACCGAGGGAAACACATTAAATATAAGAGGAGAACAACGACGCAACACCGAAACGCAACACACACCAAGCAATAGACAAAATGTTGTTAATATTAACAACACTAAGTATGTTAAGGTATATATCATATAAAAAATAAGTTATATTAAAAGATCATATATTAAGAAAATAATTGACATAAATAAGTGTTTAAGTATATAGATGAGAACGTTATTTATTTGGCTTTTTAACTATTTTGATCTGAGCGTCACTGATGAGTCTTATGTAGACGAAACGCGCGTCTGGCGTAGAAAATTATAATCCTGGTACTTTTGATAACTATTTACAACTTAATGATTTTATATGCATTGGTAAAGCTAGATTTTTAACATGCATTTTGAAACATTAAGGAACTCTTAAAAAGAAGCAATAAGATTGATAAAAAGAACTTCACATACAAAATTTACACAAACAAAATTTTCCAATCTATAGTATTGTATTTATGTACGCTTTTTTTTTATCTGTTTCTGAATAAAATATTGTTTACACTAAAATTTGACAAGTTTGGTCTTATAACTGTGTTTTTTTGTTGTCTTTGAGACCTTCTCAGTACTTTCATTTCATTGACATATATGGTATTGATTGATTCTGAAGGGAGTATTTGTTTATTCTGAGCAAGTGCTGGAGCAATGGGATGGTCCTGACCAGCCTATGGTTTATCATCTTGTTGTGCAGCAGGGTTTTCTTGGTGGTAAAGTAAACTTTGAAGTCTTTGTACAAATTTTCTTATAATTTCTATGATACCTTCAACAATCATCACCACAGCTAAGATATATTCTGTAAAAATAGTATTATCTACTTATTATTACATCTCTTGTTTCATCTATTGATATTCCATCATCAATTGATGTATAATCCTCACTTTACTTCTATCCAGTTGAAATTGTTCCATTTGAAATTCTTCAATAGGAACTCCTTTTCTTTTGATATTTGATTATGAATAATGTTGAAGTGCTCAAAATGATTATCAAAACTGAAAAATAAGAACAATGTCCAAATATCATGGCTCGCACATTTCATTTTTTTTTCTACCACAAGATATGATATGAATAGTTTTATTTTGAAGGCACAATATAACATAACTTCAAATGCTAAAGCAAAAACCACTGAAAAGGGAAAAAATAAAGATAGTTATTTTGAACTTACCTTTCTTCTCAGTGTTTTATTGTGTAATTATATTTTCCTTTTCTGTGATATTTTTTTCTTTAATTGTATTTCTTTTGTTTAAGTTGTATTTCTTTTTTATGAATATGTTTTTTTTTCTTTAACTGTATTTCTTATGTTTAAGTTGGATCTATTTTTTATAAATATGTTTTTTTTTCTTTAATTGTATTTCTTTTGTTTAAGTTTGTATTTATTTTTTGTGAATGTGTTTTTTTTTTTTTTTTTTTTTTTTTTTATTGTATTTCTTTTGTTTAAGTTTGAATTTATTTTTTGTGAATGTGTGGGTTTTTTTTTGGCTAAATTTATCATAACATGTCAACAATTCTATTGAATACCTACTTCTTTTTTTTTTATTAATAAATTTTATGAACGTTTACTTAAATATATATCTTACCAAGCTAACCCCATAAAATTAAAAAGTAACTAAATAAACTCATGATATATTGCAAGAATGAAATTTTGTATTTGCGTAAAACACGCGTTTCGTCTTAAAAAAAAAATCACTTTTTACGCTCGAAGAAACAAAGTCGAGCATTATAGTCCATACCAAACGACAGAAATACAGTGTTTTGTGGTCATTTGTACACGAAATAAATGGATTTTATGTAGATTTTTTTAAACAAATGTATGTCAAATTGTTTAAAGGACAAACAAAATATGAAATATAGAACCCCATCTTGAGCCTGATATTACACACCATTTCAGTTCATGGTTTTTTTTTTGAAGACCTTGCTTTACTTTTTACATCAAAAGAATGTAAAATGTCTGTAAACCTCTTAGTTCATGTTTAACGAGATCAATAATCTATTGTTATGCCAAATATGATTATCTACATGTATTGTAATTGTTTCTATCTTTTCGATTAATGACTGCATGAATTTTATTATATATATATATATAAATATATATGAGACCGTTTGTTGTGTTTCAATACAAACTATGATTGGTTTAAATGACAATTATGTATTGTTTACATCTCAATATTTGGATAATGCAGTACTGTTTTCTTATAAATGTTTTTGATGGTATATAGACTTTGAAGGGGTTCTTTCATACAAATACACATAAAAAAGTTGATAAACAAAAATGAAACTTGGGAGAAGTTTTCGGGGATAAAATTTTCGTTCTCTTATATTCAAAAAATAAAATTCTCTAAATATTCATATTTTATGCAAAACAAACCCATTTTCAATGATCTCAATTTCTAGTAATCAGAATGATTTTTTTTACATTCTAAATATTTAAGAAGGTGCTATATGTATATATAAATTTATATGTATTAAAACTGTAACACAATTAAAATATTGTCCATACAATTCTGTCCTTACGGCCCTCTCCATTGGAATAAGTTCCATATCTATATGTTTTTAGAGTAAAAATCAATGATACAAACAAAAATAGTTCATATCAGAAAAGAAAGCAATAAAATGAATAATATGTATATATTTATAAATGTATATGATGAAATAAAGAATTACTAACAAAATAGATAATAAGTTAACGGAAAAGAAATTTGAGAAATTGGAGGTGATTTAACCCATAAAGAAGTCAACCCATTTATTGTTAAAGTATTTTGTAATGGGGTTTATTCTCTAAAATATTCCTTTTCATGTAAGAATTCTTTAAACTTACTGATTTTAAGAAGATGCTAATATATATATATATATATATATTTTTTTTTTTTAGAAATGTTTGTTGTTGCAATAAAAGAATCGATAGTAGTTTGTATAAGTTTTATGTAGATTGAAGGTGTGCGAATATTTTGGTAGCTGCTTTGTCAAATCAAACATATATAGCTACAGGAAACTTTTGACAATATTCTGTTACGCAAAAAAAAAAAACCCAACTTGTTGAAAAATCCCTAACGAAAAAAAAACACCGTTATAATATGAATAATTTTTAGAAGCAGACGAATTTCTGACTAAATTTTCGTTGTTCTTTTATTAGACATTTAGTTAGTAGAAATACTGGTTTGCCATATTATTGGCTTTCCATCCTTGATGATTTTATTTAATGAACAGACTCGTACCAATACTGAGTCATACTTGAGTTTGAGATTTCAGAGCTTCTTGTTTGAAATTATTTTTGTGGAATTCAAAAAGGTGCATACGGACAGTTAACACAAAGTCAGTATTGAAAACATCATAAACTGTACAATACCTTCAAAATAGACAAGATGAAGGCATCTCACTAAAGTTCAATTAATGGAATAATTCCCCGAATTAAAAAATATGTAGCTACTATTAGAACAGACCAATTGATCCTTCTAGGAAATCAAATAAGTTATTGTTTGCTGAAATGGTCATAAACCTTTTAAAATCGTCACTTCGAAATCCACTTGAAATCTCCAATTTCCACTAACGTTTGCATAAAGATCCTTAGACTATCTGAAGGATAATGTGTTTGGTTGTTCCTTTCTATGGAAATATATAATAACTTAACCTTTTATTTTGCTCATATCTTAAATAATATGATATAATGTACCTAGTCAGGAATACGGCAATATTAATTTAATAGTTCGTTTCTTTGTATGTTGCATTGTCGTTTGTATTTTGTTTCACTTCCGCGTTCTGTTGTTTATTTGTTTTACTCTTATAGTTGATGCGTCCTCGATTTAAGTTTGTAGTTCGGATTGCGTTTTCTCTCCATCAATTTATGATTTTTTTACAACGGTATACTACTGTTGCCTTAATTTAAAAGATTTCCAATTTGTAGAAGGTATATTGGCATTCGAAGCTAAACATATTTTACAGATATCTACAATATTACATAATAAATACAATTTTCACTAAAAAAATCCGTAATTTCAAAGTTCACTGGTACAATATTGCAATCAAAAGAATGCATATTGTCTTTTTTAAATAATAAAGATAACACTTTTTATATCTGTTCAACCTTGAAAAAAGAAAAGAATATTTTTGATACATAAGTTTTTAAATGTTCTAAACATAAGTTGCCATTCATTGATTACATATTCAATGTAACAATAAAAAAAACGAGTGGAAAAAGAATCATTTGATGTATAAGATATAAAGTTATTCCAAAGTCAATTAACCTATATGAATCTACGCCTAAAAAAAGAGTTTATCAAATAATGGAAGAGTTTGTATAAAACTGAAATTATTTTTTACAGATAAAATTTATGAAATATTTTGTTGAAAATAAACCTTAAGCATATATTAATGTACTTTCAAAAGAAAAAAGTACAAAAAGCATACTAAATAAGTATAAAATGATCTTAAGTCTTAAACACTAGAAATTACTGTGGGTCAATTAAAGCGATAGCACATATTTACTTATGGAAATTCATTCAGATGGCAGAGAAGTAGAAATTAGTTATTTCTTTTTGCTCATATCTATGCTAAGATGTTTTAAAAAGAAGCCTGAATGGAAAGAACGCTTGTTTTATACTGTTCTTCCAAACAATATGGTTTGAGGCAAGGTTTTTCACTTTCAATAAGTTACTTGATAAAAGGTTATCCTAAGTACATTTCAGTAATATTTGAACCGGTCGTTATCCTTCAGAAGTAAACTGTGAAATAATTCAGGCAAAACATTCATTCCGCAGTTATATTTAAATAGATTTTGTTATTAGTTATCAAAGGTAGCAGGATTATAATTTAGTACGCCAGGCGCGCGTTTCGTCTACATAAGACTCACCAGTCATGCTCAGATCAAAATAGTTATAAAGCCAAAAAAGTACAAAGTTGAAGAGCATTGAGGGTTGTAAAATTTTTATGAAGGACTTCATCTTTGTAAGTTCATTTTGCACATCACATTTAAATTGTTTGACACAAACTAGGATCAGGACCATAACTACGTTTTGTTCAATGTAAATCTAAATTTTTCTGAATTCATAGTGTACACATGATTAATACAACGTGACGTAATCCTAGCCATATGAATATCAGAACATTAAAACATTTCAGATAGAAAGTCAGCATTCTAGTTTTGGAACAAAACTAGAAGTGGGCAATTTTCGAAGCTGTATTTTGGCTATATAATTCTAAAATTATAAACATTTCTACAATTCTCTATGCAAAAGTGGAAATTCATTATGTATATTTTAACTCTTTTTAGGGGGAGGGGGTGACAAACTGATTCCGGTAGTTGCCAAAAAAAAAAACCCGCAGTTTTATATTTACTGAATGCATATCTAAGGCTTAAGAGAACACAATAATTCTGATAGAAAATGCAGTGAATTTCTGTATAATGCGAAATAAATTAGAATAAAAACTTGTTTCTTTAATCGCAAATACAGACAGGAAAAATAATTATTCTTAAACTCAATGTTGTATTAAATTTTATCATAATTTTCAAGGGAAACTTTTTGTTCACTTCCCTTATAGATAAAATAAACTTATTCTTTTCAGAAATTAATAATCAAACAATGTATCTCCTTCCCCTTTTTAGACTCCTGTGGTGTTTTTTTTCAATAGCCTAATAAGTCAATAAAAGTGTGTGTAGTGACTCGTTTTATGATATACACTTTAAAAAAATATCTACCAGATCAAACTCAAAACATGGACAATTGGATGTGGTAAAGACAATTTTATTCAGGTTGACGCACAGCTCACTAAACTAATATCGAACCATTTATCCAAATGAATAGGATTACGTTTTTAAGGTATACACAAATATATAACAAAAATTGGTAATGTGTAAGAAAATATGGAATTAAGAAATCAGTGGATTAAATACATTACTCTCACTATAAAAAAATCAAAGACATTAATCAAAGCTCGCCTGCTGAATGAGGTAGATTGAAGAAGAAACAAATCAAATAAGCCTACATCTGGAATTACAGCTTTACATAGGATTATATTTATAGCATTCTTACTTGGACATTGTTGCATTGCCTGGTGTAAAAATGCATTCGATTTTATGATTAATAGTAGGCTCAAATAAAAAAGTTGGCTTTACACGTATGAATGTATGCTGAATTCATATAACAATTCCACAACTTGTGGCATATTCGAAAATATTTTAAACAAAACTAAATTTATTAGTGCATAAAAAAATGTTAAAGGAACATATGCAGGTCTTCAAAGCTCAATAAAGATGTTATATGTTTTCAATATATAAAGGACGATGTGATTTGAGTGCCAAGGAGACAACTCTCCATCTGTTTTTCAACCACAAAGACTTCCAACTGGAACATATCATATTTTTATGTGAACTATTCTTTTCCCACCTTCAACTTAATCATATTTGTTTTGTTTTATTTATTGTCAATATATATATCGGCATATCATTTACAATAGTTTCAACAATCGAAAAAAACAGGTTAGAAACTCACAGCAAATTGACAATAAAAGATATGTATAAAAAAAATGTAAAATCGGTTAAATGTCAAATTTTGTATGCTACTTCGAAATGCTAATTGAAAGTACAATATAGTAAAAAATCTCATCATAGATACCAGAATTGAAATTCATATTTGCAAGAGTTTTGTCAAAGCAAGTGTGTCCCTTTACACACTTCACATTAGGGTAAACATTGTATGGACAATTAAATCTCTGTCTTGAATAAAGTACAGCATTCCACAGGAATTTCTTTAGTATGAATCATTGATATTATTTTTTTTTTTGGGGGGGGAGGGGGAGGGGGAGGATGAGCAAAGATAATGTCAATTCGATTTTGATCAGTTGTATAAATTGAGCTTTAAAATGAATTATTATACGGATTTGAATCATTTGTTTAAATTGAGCTTCAAACTGAATTATTGTACAGATTTGAATCATTTGTATAAAATTGAGCCTTAAACTGAATTATTATATTCAGTATTGATTAAGTAAAAATCTGTTAAAATATGTTCGGATGTGCCATGAGTTGTTGGATTGTTATAATAATCCAGCACACATTTGAACGTGTAAAGTCGAATTTTAACTTAAGCCTACTATTAATCATAACAGATTTTTTGCAAATTTTACTATATTTAAAATCGAATGCATTTTTACTGTAAATGCGCATTGACATTATCTTTGCATCGGGCTCATTCTCCCCCTCCCCCTCCCCCCCCAAAAAAAAAAATAATATCAATGATTCATACTAAAGAAATTCCTGTGGAATGCTGTACTTTATTCAAGACAGAGATTTAATTGTCCATACAATGTTTACCCTAATGTGAAGTGTGTAAAGGGACACACTTGCTTTGACAAAACTCTTGCAAATATGAATTTCAATTCTGGTATCTATGATGAGATTTTTTACTATATTGTACTTTCAATTAGCATTTCGAAGTAGCATACAAAATTTGACATTTAACCGATTTTACATTTTTTTTATACATATCTTTTATTGTCAATTTGCTGTGAGTTTCTAACCTGTTTTTTTCGATTGTTGAAACTATTGTAAATGATATGCCGATATATATATTGACAATAAATAAAACAAAACAAATATGATTAAGTTGAAGGTGGGAAAAGAATAGTTCACATAAAAATATGATATGTTCCAGTTGGAAGTCTTTGTGGTTGAAAAACAGATGGAGAGTTGTCTCCTTGGCACTCAAATCACATCGTCCTTTATATATTGAAAACATATAACATCTTTATTGAGCTTTGAAGACCTGCATATGTTCCTTTAACATTTTTTTATGCACTAATAAATTAAGTTTGGTTTAAAATATTTTCGAATATGCCACAAGTTGTGGAATTGTTATATGAATTCAGCATACATTCATACGTGTAAAGCCAACTTTTTTATTTGAGCCTACTATTAATCATAAAATCGAATGCATTTTTACACCAGGCAATGCAACAATGTCCAAGTAAGAATGCTATAAATATAATCCTATGTAAAGCTGTAATTCCAGATGTAGGCTTATTTGATTTGTTTCTTCTTCAATCTACCTCATTCAGCAGGCGAGCTTTGATTAATGTCTTTGATTTTTTTATAGTGAGAGTAATGTATTTAATCCACTGATTTCTTAATTCCATATTTTCTTACACATTACCAATTTTTGTTATATATTTGTGTATACCTTAAAAACGTAATCCTATTCATTTGGATAAATGGTTCGATATTAGTTTAGTGAGCTGTGCGTCAACCTGAATAAAATTGTCTTTACCACATCCAATTGTCCATGTTTTGAGTTTGATCTGGTAGATATTTTTTTAAAGTGTATATCATAAAACGAGTCACTACACACACTTTTATTGACTTATTAGGCTATTGAAAAAAAACACCACAGGAGTCTAAAAAGGGGAAGGAGATACATTGTTTGATTATTAATTTCTGAAAAGAATAAGTTTATTTTATCTATAAGGGAAGTGAACAAAAAGTTTCCCTTGAAAATTATGATAAAATTAAATACAACATTGAGTTTAAGAATAATTATTTTTCCTGTCTGTATTTGCGATTAAAGAAACAAGTTTTTATTCTAATTTATTTCGCATTATACAGAAATTCACTGCATTTTCTATCAGAATTATTGTGTTCTCTTAAGCCTTAGATATGCATTCAGTAAATATAAAACTGCGGGTTTTTTTTTTGGCAACTACCGGAATCAGTTTGTCACCCCCTCCCCCTAAAAAGAGTTAAAATATACATAATGAATTTCCACTTTTGCATAGAGAATTGTAGAAATGTTTATAATTTTAGAATTATATAGCCAAAATACAGCTTCGAAAATTGCCCACTTCTAGTTTTGTTCCAAAACTAGAATGCTGACTTTCTATCTGAAATGTTTTAATGTTCTGATATTCATATGGCTAGGATTACGTCACGTTGTATTAATCATGTGTACACTATGAATTCAGAAAAATTTAGATTTACATTGAACAAAACGTAGTTATGGTCCTGATCCTAGTTTGTGTCAAACAATTTAAATGTGATGTGCAAAATGAACTTACAAAGATGAAGTCCTTCATAAAAATTTTACAACCCTCAATGCTCTTCAACTTTGTACTTTTTTGGCTTTATAACTATTTTGATCTGAGCATGACTGGTGAGTCTTATGTAGACGAAACGCGCGCCTGGCGTACTAAATTATAATCCTGCTACCTTTGATAACTAATAACAAAATCTATTTAAATATAACTGCGGAATGAATGTTTGCCTGAATTATTTCACAGTTTACTTCTGAAGGATAACGACCGGTTCAAATATTACTGAAATGTACTTAGGATAACCTTTTATCAAGTAACTTATTGAAAGTGAAAAACCTTGCCTCAAACCATATTGTTTGGAAGAACAGTATAAAACAAGCGTTCTTTCCATTCAGGCTTCTTTTTAAAACATCTTAGCATAGATATGAGCAAAAAGAAATAACTAATTTCTACTTCTCTGCCATCTGAATGAATTTCCATAAGTAAATATGTGCTATCGCTTTAATTGACCCACAGTAATTTCTAGTGTTTAAGACTTAAGATCATTTTATACTTATTTAGTATGCTTTTTGTACTTTTTTCTTTTTGAAAGTACATTAATATATGCTTAAGGTTTATTTTCAACAAAATATTTCATAAATTTTATCTGTAAAAAATAATTTCAGTTTTATACAAACTCTTCCATTATTTGATAAACTCTTTTTTTAGGCGTAGATTCATATAGGTTAATTGACTTTGGAATAACTTTATATCTTATACATCAAATGATTCTTTTTCCACTCGTTTTTTTTTATTGTTACATTGAATATGTAATCAATGAATGGCAACTTATGTTTAGAACATTTAAAAACTTATGTATCAAAAATATTCTTTTCTTTTTTCAAGGTTGAACAGATATAAAAAGTGTTATCTTTATTATTTAAAAAAGACAATATGCATTCTTTTGATTGCAATATTGTACCAGTGAACTTTGAAATTACGGATTTTTTAGTGAAAATTGTATTTATTATGTAATATTGTAGATATCTGTAAAATATGTTTAGCTTCGAATGCCAATATACCTTCTACAAATTGGAAATCTTTTAAATTAAGGCAACAGTAGTATACCGTTGTAAAAAAATCATAAATTGATGGAGAGAAAACGCAATCCGAACTACAAACTTAAATCGAGGACGCATCAACTATAAGAGTAAAACAAATAAACAACAGAACGCGGAAGTGAAACAAAATACAAACGACAATGCAACATACAAAGAAACGAACTATTAAATTAATATTGCCGTATTCCTGACTAGGTACATTATATCATATTATTTAAGATATGAGCAAAATAAAAGGTTAAGTTATTATATATTTCCATAGAAAGGAACAACCAAACACATTATCCTTCAGATAGTCTAAGGATCTTTATGCAAACGTTAGTGGAAATTGGAGATTTCAAGTGGATTTCGAAGTGACGATTTTAAAAGGTTTATGACCATTTCAGCAAACAATAACTTATTTGATTTCCTAGAAGGATCAATTGGTCTGTTCTAATAGTAGCTACATATTTTTTAATTCGGGGAATTATTCCATTAATTGAACTTTAGTGAGATGCCTTCATCTTGTCTATTTTGAAGGTATTGTACAGTTTATGATGTTTTCAATACTGACTTTGTGTTAACTGTCCGTATGCACCTTTTTGAATTCCACAAAAATAATTTCAAACAAGAAGCTCTGAAATCTCAAACTCAAGTATGACTCAGTATTGGTACGAGTCTGTTCATTAAATAAAATCATCAAGGATGGAAAGCCAATAATATGGCAAACCAGTATTTCTACTAACTAAATGTCTAATAAAAGAACAACGAAAATTTAGTCAGAAATTCGTCTGCTTCTAAAAATTATTCATATTATAACGGTGTTTTTTTTTCGTTAGGGATTTTTCAACAAGTTGGGTTTTTTTTTTTTGCGTAACAGAATATTGTCAAAAGTTTCCTGTAGCTATATATGTTTGATTTGACAAAGCAGCTACCAAAATATTCGCACACCTTCAATCTACATAAAACTTATACAAACTACTATCGATTCTTTTATTGCAACAACAAACATTTCTAAAAAAAAAAAATATATATATATATATATATATTAGCATCTTCTTAAAATCAGTAAGTTTAAAGAATTCTTACATGAAAAGGAATATTTTAGAGAATAAACCCCCATTACAAAATACTTTAACAATAAATGGGTTGACTTCTTTATGGGTTAAATCACCTCCAATTTCTCAAATTTCTTTTCCGTTAACTTATTATCTATTTTGTTAGTAATTCTTTATTTCATCATATACATTTATAAATATATACATATTATTCATTTTATTGCTTTCTTTTCTGATATGAACTATTTTTGTTTGTATCATTGATTTTTACTCTAAAAACATATATATATGGAACTTATTCCAATGGAGAGGGCCGTAAGGACAGAATTGTATGGACAATATTTTAATTGTGTTACAGTTTTAATACATATAAATTTATATATACATATAGCACCTTCTTAAATATTTAGAATGTAAAAAAAATCATTCTGATTACTAGAAATTGAGATCATTGAAAATGGGTTTGTTTTGCATAAAATATGAATATTTAGAGAATTTTATTTTTTGAATATAAGAGAACGAAAATTTTATCCCCGAAAACTTCTCCCAAGTTTCATTTTTGTTTATCAACTTTTTTATGTGTATTTGTATGAAAGAACCCCTTCAAAGTCTATATACCATCAAAAACATTTATAAGAAAACAGTACTGCATTATCCAAATATTGAGATGTAAACAATACATAATTGTCATTTAAACCAATCATAGTTTGTATTGAAACACAACAAACGGTCTCATATATATTTATATATATATATATAATAAAATTCATGCAGTCATTAATCGAAAAGATAGAAACAATTACAATACATGTAGATAATCATATTTGGCATAACAATAGATTATTGATCTCGTTAAACATGAACTAAGAGGTTTACAGACATTTTACATTCTTTTGATGTAAAAAGTAAAGCAAGGTCTTCAAAAAAAAAACCATGAACTGAAATGGTGTGTAATATCAGGCTCAAGATGGGGTTCTATATTTCATATTTTGTTTGTCCTTTAAACAATTTGACATACATTTGTTTAAAAAAATCTACATAAAATCCATTTATTTCGTGTACAAATGACCACAAAACACTGTATTTCTGTCGTTTGGTATGGACTATAATGCTCGACTTTGTTTCTTCGAGCGTAAAAAGTGATTTTTTTTAAGACGAAACGCGTGTTTTACGCAAATACAAAATTTCATTCTTGCAATATATCATGAGTTTATTTAGTTACTTTTTAATTTTATGGGGTTAGCTTGGTAGGATATATATTTAAGTAAACGTTCATAAAATTTATTAATAAAAAAAAAGAAGTAGGTATTCAATAGAATTGTTGACATGTTATGATAAATTTAGCCAAAAAAAAACCCACACATTCACAAAAAATAAATTCAAACTTAAACAAAAGAAATACAATAAAAAAAAACAAAAAAAAAAAAAAAAAACACATTCACAAAAAATAAATACAAACTTAAACAAAAGAAATACAATTAAAGAAAAAAAAACATATTTATAAAAAATAGATCCAACTTAAACATAAGAAATACAGTTAAAGAAAAAAAAACATATTCATAAAAAAGAAATACAACTTAAACAAAAGAAATACAATTAAAGAAAAAAATATCACAGAAAAGGAAAATATAATTACACAATAAAACACTGAGAAGAAAGGTAAGTTCAAAATAACTATCTTTATTTTTTCCCTTTTCAGTGGTTTTTGCTTTAGCATTTGAAGTTATGTTATATTGTGCCTTCAAAATAAAACTATTCATATCATATCTTGTGGTAGAAAAAAAAATGAAATGTGCGAGCCATGATATTTGGACATTGTTCTTATTTTTCAGTTTTGATAATCATTTTGAGCACTTCAACATTATTCATAATCAAATATCAAAAGAAAAGGAGTTCCTATTGAAGAATTTCAAATGGAACAATTTCAACTGGATAGAAGTAAAGTGAGGATTATACATCAATTGATGATGGAATATCAATAGATGAAACAAGAGATGTAATAATAAGTAGATAATACTATTTTTACAGAATATATCTTAGCTGTGGTGATGATTGTTGAAGGTATCATAGAAATTATAAGAAAATTTGTACAAAGACTTCAAAGTTTACTTTACCACCAAGAAAACCCTGCTGCACAACAAGATGATAAACCATAGGCTGGTCAGGACCATCCCATTGCTCCAGCACTTGCTCAGAATAAACAAATACTCCCTTCAGAATCAATCAATACCATATGTCAATGAAATGAAAGTACTGAGAAGGTCTCAAAGACAACAAAAAAACACAGTTATAAGACCAAACTTGTCAAATTTTAGTGTAAACAATATTTTATTCAGAAACAGATAAAAAAAAAGCGTACATAAATACAATACTATAGATTGGAAAATTTTGTTTGTGTAAATTTTGTATGTGAAGTTCTTTTTATCAATCTTATTGCTTCTTTTTAAGAGTTCCTTAATGTTTCAAAATGCATGTTAAAAATCTAGCTTTACCAATGCATATAAAATCATTAAGTTGTAAATAGTTATCAAAAGTACCAGGATTATAATTTTCTACGCCAGACGCGCGTTTCGTCTACATAAGACTCATCAGTGACGCTCAGATCAAAATAGTTAAAAAGCCAAATAAATAACGTTCTCATCTATATACTTAAACACTTATTTATGTCAATTATTTTCTTAATATATGATCTTTTAATATAACTTATTTTTTATATGATATATACCTTAACATACTTAGTGTTGTTAATATTAACAACATTTTGTCTATTGCTTGGTGTGTGTTGCGTTTCGGTGTTGCGTCGTTGTTCTCCTCTTATATTTAATGTGTTTCCCTCGGTTTTAGTTTGTTACCCCGATTTTGTTTTTTGTCCATGGATTTATGAGTTTTGAACAGCGGTATACTACTGTTGCCTTTCTTTAATATGTAAAGATAGAACTTAACTATCAATACATAAATCCTTTTTTTACCATTCCCCACTTTTATTCCAGATATTCGAGACAGTTCTGAAAGGAAGTTTTTGCTGTTTTTTCTTTTACAGGAAATGTGGTATGTGTCGTGTTTTTACATAAATCAATTTTGTGATATGTGATATGTCACACCTTTAGTTATTACATGGTCGGGTATTTCAATTAAAATAGATGGTGTTTATGAAAATGATATTTTTTTAGTCTAGCGCTTGATGGGTTTATAGACAAATTTTTATGTTATAAATTACAGTTTGATATTTAAGTCATTCTTTTGATTGTTTATATATGTCTCATTTTACATAGTTAATAGTTTATCCAAGTTTAGTATACAGAATATTGTCGCATTTTTATGGTTTTGCCGTGTTTCAGATATATTTTTTATCAAATTATTTTTTATATGACCATGTGTATACTTTGATTGTTTTTATGGATTTCATTTGATACTTAGTCTATGATTCTTTGATATATTGGTGCAATTCTTTAAAAAAAAATCAATTTATTTATTTTTATTTAGAAACCTGTTTCAAAGAAGAAAAAAAATAAGGTAACTTTTTTCATACCTTATATCAGTTCAAAATTTGATTTATAGTTTAAAGTTTAATATATATATCGATTAAATGAGCTCAAAATATTTCGTTTCAGGTACGTTTTCAATTTTATCGTTGTTTTTTTTAAAGTTTTTTTTTACATATGTTAAAGACTTTATCATATGTATGAATATTATTGATGTTGACATGTATACTTGTTTATCGTCTATTTTACACATCATGCCATTAATGTCAACATATAGTGTAAATACATAATAGTATTCATCACATAATTGTCCTTGACTGGTGTATTTCTTTAAATCAAAGCTATCTCAGGTAACATATTTTTGAATACTATATCAGGTTATATGTTTATATATTTATATATTGATGTTTAACAACTATACACTGCATAATTTTCTCAATGAAAAAAACCCTCAGGTAACATATTTTAAAACAATGTACCATAGTAAAGCCTAAGTGGTTGAGTGGTCTTTCGCATCGGACATAGTGCGAGGCGATTTGATGGCACGATATATCAGTGCCACGAGTTCTAACCCTGACGAAGGAAGAACAAAACATTTGCGAAAGCAAATTTACAGATCAACTTTGTTGGGCTGATAGTTAGACGACTTATTTATTTATATTATATATAAACGAGTCTAAATTGAAAACTACGTTCAAACCTATAATTGCGTTGGATAAAAATCGCAATTTTATATTATATATACATATAGTTTATTGAAAACATGATGTTAACTTAAAAATGATAAAGGCACTTGAAACATGCATGTTAGCTTTGAATAAATGTTAATGTGTTTTAATCATCGTATCTTTTTCCAAGCCATTTACTAGCTGTCTAAACAGCATACAAGTTTCTATACTCAAAAAGTGTTTACCATATATTCGTAAAACAAAATAGGATGTCTTTACACCATTCCAATAAATGACCTTGCAACATTTCGGTCAACAACATTCTTATTATTGTAAGTTCAAAAAAGTAACATAAAATCAACATTACACCGGTACATACATTCCTATGGTTAAGGTTACAACATTCTTGATGACATCATTCTGACAATTGCTGGAATGTCACTTATTTGAACTTTGATTGACCTCTTACTGTTTTACAACGTGTACCACAATTGCTGGAATGTCTGGAATGTGTTCCAGAACGTGTAGTAGTATACTACTAGCAACCAAACGACTTAAAACTGCGACAACTTAAAACATCCAGAAGGCAGCCTAGTTTCCAACAAAGTAAGGTGTATATACAACAAATCTAGCTCTGAATCGTCTAGAAGCTATGAAACCAAAACTATAAAAACAGTCAATCAACTTGTGGAACATCGTATTCACTGGGGAAAAATATACTTCATATGCACCGGAATGTTGTTATCTTCTACATAGTATTATGTTTTAATGCAAACTTATAGCTTTCAATAATTATCTTCCAGTTATTTAACAGGATTTAGTTCTAAAGAATGATAGGGAGACTACCATATAAATAAACTCATCATAGATACCAGGACTAAATTTAGTATATACGCCAGACGCGCGTTTCGTCTACAAAAGACTCATCAGTGACGCTCGAATCCAAAAAAGTTAAAAAGGCCAAATAAAGTACGAAGTTGAAGTGCATTGATGACCAAAATTCCTAATAGTTTTGCCAAATACAGCTAAGGTAATCGATTCCTGAGCTAGAAAGGCCTTAGTATTTCAAATATTCTAATTTTTTGTAAACAGTTGAATTTATAGAAATGACCATATCAATGATAATTCATGTCAGCACATAGGTGTTGACTACTGGGCTTGTGATACCATCGGGGAATTAAAACTCCACCAGCAGATAAGACATCAAATGCCGGAAAAATAAACTATATGTATTTTTATTCAACAGTGATTTGTCTTACCTACTATGAAGCGTAGCTTCGATTCTGTATAAATAATTACAAATGTCTATGTTCAAAACATTTCTTTGTTACAAACGACGAAACTGCGTACCACGTTCTATGTTATCTTTTAAAACTTCAAACTATAAATAAAAGTTAATCGTCTATTGCAAACATTTTTTCTTCTATGTCTGACAAAAGTAAGTATACTTTTTTAGCTCACCTTTCCTAAAAGGAAATGTGAGCTTTTGCCATCACTTGGCGTCCGTCGTCGTCTGTCCGTCGTCGTCGTAAACTATTTCAAAGATCTTCTCCTCTGAAACTACTGAACCAATTCAAATCAAACTTCATCTGATTGATTCCTAGGGTATCTAGAATAAAGTTTGTGTTTTAATTCCCATTTCATCAAAACACATGGCCGCCATGGCTAAAAATAGAACATAGGGGTAAAATGCAGTTTTTAGCTTATAACACAAAAACCAAAGCATTTAGAGCAAATCTGACAGGGTAAAATTGTTAATCAGGTCAAGATCTATATGTCCTGAAATTTTCAGATGAATCGGACAACCCGTTGTTAGGTTGCTGCCCCTGAATTGGTAATTTTAAGGAAATTTTCTGTTTTTGGTTATTATCATGAATATTATTATAGATAGAGATAAACTGAAAACAGCAAAAATGTTCAGCAAATTAAGATTTACAAATAAGTCAACATGACCGAAATGGTCAGTTGATCCCTTTAGGAGTTATGGCCCTTTATAGTCAATTTTTAACCATTTTCCGTAAATCTTAGTTATGTTTTACAAAAATCTTCTCCTCTGAAACTACTGGGCCAAATTTAACCAAACATGGCCAAAATCATTATTAGGGTATCTAGTTTAAAAATTGTGTCTGGTGACCAGGCTAACCAACCAAGATGGCGGCCATGGCTAAAAATAGAACATAGGGGTAAAATGCAGTTTTTAGCTTATAACTCAATAACCAAAGCATTTAGAGCAAATCTGACATGAGGGTAAAATTGTTTATCAGGTCAAGATCTATCTGCCCTGAAATTTTTAGATGAATCGGACAGCCCCTGAATTGGTAATTTTAAGGAAATTGTGCTGTTTTTGGTTATTATCTTGAATATTATTATAGATGTAGATAAACTGTAAACAGCAATAATGTAATGCTTGGGGTATACAATGTTTTTTTATACTTTCATCATTAATTATATTATGAACATGAGACAAACGAGACATTTCAGTGTGTCCACTGTTGTTTTTGCTTTTGAAGAAGATATGAAAGAATCGAAGAACCATTTATATAAATTGAAAACCCAAAATAATCATTGATGGAAGATTTAAGCAAAAAATTTAAGGTGAGCGATTCAGGCTCTTGAGAGCCTCTTGTTTATTTATGTTCACATTACTTTCAATATTGCAATTCAGTATATACATATATCATTAATATCAATGATGTTTTACTGTATAATCATGTATATATAAAGGGTTAATTGATTCCGATCGGCAAACTTATCATAGAGAAATATTTAATACTGAAGTTTAAAAATTTGATTTTTACAACTTGATTAAAACTATATTAAAAAATTGACAGATCTTTTCAAAGTCATGTAGACGATATGATGTATAGTACCAGTCTAAGATAAGTCTCAATTTACATCCCCCTTTTAACGAAATACACAATCATCTGGTTAATAAAATTATCCTGATCACTTCAATTTGTGATGATGGTGATATATTTTAATTTGTTGCGTAGAAAATATGATGACATAATAGTAATATTGAAGAAGACAATATTCAGACCCCTCTTTCCCAAACAGAGTAAATTTTCATATATACACCTACCCAATAAATAGCCGAAAACATTAAATTGTCAAGGCTTTTGAATGTTCTTTTGACTTGGTCACCAGGACAGATTTATTTTGAAATTGAAACTGTCGTCTTCGGTTGCATGAGAATTAGATTGTCAACTCGTCAAACACGTTTGATCTTGACGATTTTTTCTGCTGAAGTGCCTGTCACTTGATTGTATTTACTTTTACATTAAGTTCAAATTTAACGTTTATAAATCTTAATACTATGAAGATATAAATCAGGGTTATTTGAATAAGATATTTCTTTTCAAAACCGTATGAATTACAACTTAAACATATATTTAATGAAACACATACATATTGATAGCGTTATCTTTAATTTACACACAAAAAAAAGAAAGATTATTTGGTAATAACCTCGGTGCCATATACCTGATAATATAACTATATAGAAACCGAAGAATGTGCACTTTTTTTATAGCTGCTATACGTGTGTAATGAAATCATGCATACTGGTCGTAAATATTAACTGTAGAAAAAAGAAAAATATCTAGGTTACAATTTCATGTCAGCGGTTCTTTTCTATATGTACTGAACACAAATCACAAATCAGTGATCTCCGACTGCGAATTCAGAATGTTTATTGATCTTCTTAACAAAACACAATGAAAGCTAAGTAATGGTATACAAAAACTCATCAAAGATAACAGGCTTATAATTTAGTTCGCGAGACTGCATGAAACTCATCATAGATAACAGGCTTATAATTTGGTTCGCGAGACTGCATGAAACTCATCATAGATAACAGGCTTATAATTTGGTTCGCGAGACTGCATGAAACTCATCAAAGATAACAGGCTTATAATTTGGTTCGCGAGACTGCATGAAACTCATCAAAGATAACAGGCTTATAATTTGGTTCGCGAGACTGCATGAAACTCATCAAAGATAACAGGCTTATAATTTGGTTCGCGAGACTGCATGAACCTCATCAAAGATAACAGGCTTATAATTTGGTTCGCGAGACTGCATGAAATTCATCAAAGATAACAGGCTTATAATTTGGTTCGCGAGACTGCATGAAACTCATCAAAAATAACAGGCTTATAATTTGGTTCGCGAGACTGCATGAAACTCATCAAAGATAACAGGCTTATCGTTTGGTTCGTCAGACTTCACGAACTCATCAGTGGCTCTCATACTTAACCACATCACATGAATAAGAAGAGCTGTACACATCGAAAAGTCAGAAAAATTGGTCCAAATAGAACTAAGGCAAACTATGCTATGTGATATACAAACCTATGTGTTTGAAATAATTAAAAAAAAATTTAGTTAATTTACAAAAAATACAGAACTCTTTAATGAAAAAAGAAAGAAATTAGCAATAAATCCATATTAGATCAAGACCTAACATAATATGTACTTTTTGTTATGATTTGTTATGTCATGCAGACCAGATGAGTTAAAATATAATTTAAAACTTAAGCATACTAATTGGGGAGTGATTTATTGATGTCAAAAGAGACCTGCAATCATCCACATCCAAAAAGAAACAAATCTGTATAATAGGATATCAAATACTTGCCATATTTACTTCAAATGACAGTGTTGTGATTTCATCATCGACTGGTGTACTCCTAATTAAATCTCAGGAGACAAATTAAAATATGCAATGAAATCTTTTATTTTTAAACATTGATGAATCTATTGCATCATCCAATGCAAAATGGTATAACTGCTAACGAGACAGTCAACCACCAAAGCGTATTAACATAGATGTAAACAACTCTAGGTCTTCGTCTGGACTTCAACAATGATCAAAACAATTGTATATTATGTAATGAAAGAATCCAGAGGCATACAGATTCTACAGGGACATTTAAAGTCATACAAGTTTTATAAATGACAACGCCATGTCAAAGAAAAAGACTAAAATACAAAGAACAGTATACAAAACATATCAAAGTTCTCAACTAAAGAAGGTGCAACACTAACTCCATTAAAAATTGGGGTTGATATTAGGTGCTCCGGAAGGAGAAGCAGATCCTGCTTCATAAAATATGAAACTATTCAAAACTACAGCATTATTCAAGCTAATAATAATTAACCAAAAATAGGCTTGGGATTATGGTAAGTCACATACATAATGTCTACCCCTCAATCAACTCTTATAACCTTTGCTCAGTTGTTTCTCAGTATTATTTTAGAACAAACTGCAAAGTTCAGTCGAAAAGAGCTAGGTCCCACCAAAGCGGTACTAATCACAAAATCGAACCATCAAATTACGACTGCCACTAAGTACCGACCAATGAGCACTACCAGTCTCGGATAGATTTTTTAAAGCCCAAACGATTTCACAGTCTTGTGTATCAATTAGTTTGCATCAACCCTAATAATAGGTCGTCAAAAGAGCACATGACCATACGCTAAGCTAGATATAAGTATCGACAGGATGGAGGACAATATGTATTGATAGCTGGAAAGCAATATAATGGCCAGTTTTTATCTTGTTAACCTTCTACGGGTATAGTGGAACTTTTTACGTGTTTCTACGAAAAAGGTTAATTAAGATGTATATCATAATAAAACCAAACTCTGGACTTGGAAATATTGACAGTTACTACAATGTAGTATACACAGATACGTTCATTAAAATATCTACAGAAACCAGCATAGTTGTTAACCTTCTACGCCATTTGGTCTGTGTGTAGAGTTGTTCATTTGACAATGGTATTGTACAATATTTTCGTGTATTATATAGCGAAAACAGTGAACAATAACAACACAGGAACAAGTCTGGTATTGAAAGGACACGGCTGGTGCCCACAAGAATACAAAGAACTTAAAAAACTCAATTGCCAAAATGTACTTATATGGAGTCATGGTTAAACTGGACGGCTTTTATGATACTATCACAGTGGCGGACAGTGTTTGTGCCTGTTTATCTCTTTGTTCATAGAAGAAGGATTTATATGGGTTACATCATATGAATTTGAGAAGAACCATTTGATAAAATAAGATCCCAATGATCAATAATAAACATAAACATGTCAATATGATTACCGAAAACAAATAAAAAGTTAATGTAATAATATCCGAAATTCACGTTCCCCGATGTTTTGTTAGTGGAGTAAATTCAAGTTGCGAGAAATTCAATTTATTTTATATTATTTTGTTTCAGATTCGAATATATGTGCACATAATTTATATAATATTTATGTAACAAGTCAAAGGTCCCGAGATAAGTCAACAATGAGGGATGCATATCTATTCTGTATCGCAGGCAATCACTACAAAAACATAATTGTTTTTTTAAAATATAGCCTCAAAAATATAAGCACGATGAAATTCCTTGTTAAGTATGTGAAGTCTGCATGAAAGAAATCTTTATGACAAAATAACAATGCCATTGTTAGCCCTGTTTAGTACTGTATTTTTTCTTTGTTTCAACTTTTTTTTTAAAAGTTTTTACGGAAGCCCATTTATGACCTCCCAAAGATATAATTTTAATTCGATATCAGAGTTTTTTTCTTCTTTATCATCAATTTTTGTAATTTTTGCATTGACAGATCCACCATATGAAAATAATTGAAAACCTTACCACATCTTCATCTTGTCATACATGTATATAAACTTATAATAAGTTCTGTGTAACCCATTAAGATAAAATCTTACCCTATAACATCCCACGTCGTAATCATACTCGATGATATAGCATGGTAAATTCCGTTCTATGAAAGAAAGTTTTGTTCATATTTACAAGTTTACAGTGTCATCGTTATTTACAGTCAGTCCTTTGCTTAGGATATGAAAAATCAAGCATAGATAACCATTTAATAAGTTCTGCTTATTTCTATTTGGTCAACAATACAAAACTATGTTCGTAACAGGACACATGAAATTGAAAATTTAAGAAATGATGCATTTGAATCTTACGAAAACAATAAACAGTATTCTACGATTCCAATAAAAAGTATCCAGTGTAGGGAACTTAATAATTAACACAGTATCCAAAGGTTACGATATAAATACATTGTAGATCAAAATCAATTGATATACTTTAATTTAATTAACTGTTGCAGAAAGCTATCATTCCGTGAATTTGGGATTTCAATATTGAAAGCTCAGTTAAAATTTGTTAGCGAATGTTATCGCTTTAATAACTTCTTTCTTGTCTTTGTACATGTAGTTATTAACATTAATTCATGTTCTAAAATCGTTTAACTTATTTTTGATTCACAGATGAAACAGACTTGCCATTAAACATGTATAAGTTATATACAAAAACGTCACATCAACTAGTCGAGTAATTGACTTCTGGTAATATCTGTGTCACAATTGACCAAGGATCACGTGCCACTGATATGTTCTAATAACTCCATCCTCATTTCCATCCTGTATGTATGATGTAGCTCGTGTTGCTCAGTCTTTAGCTTTCTATATAGTGTTTTGGACTGTTGTTTGTCATTTTGCCCTTCTTTTATTGTCATAGGGGTGTTTGTTTTTTTATTTTATTTTGTATTTTTATGGTTTTGTAACTTCCTCCTCCTCTGTTTTTCGCCACGAAAAGTTGATATAACTGACGACACAAAGCAAAGAGTACAACCAATAATAGAAAATATCTTATTATTAACTGAAAGCTATACCAAGGTAATTAATCAGCTAAATCAGAACTGTCCTGCACTATAATATAGCAATATACGGAGAAGACTTCCACCAGCAACGTCAGGAAACTGTAATCACCCTGTTGAGGATAACAAACATTTCTTTTTCATTTTCCCTAAGTACAATGACGTAAGACAGATCCTTTTTGATTCCATTAACCCCATTGCTGATAATGTTGATATAGATATTGAATTATTACTTTTTGGACTATTTTTATATGATATTAATATTGCTATTTTTAAATCTGTGCCTATTGCCCAATCCTTTTCATAACTTAATGAATAAAATATGTTTAAAATTAAAACGTCAGGAAAAGTGGGTTTAAAGAGTCCGATCGACAAAGTTATCATCAAGAAATATATGTAACTAAAGTTTTGATATTCATTTCGTATTACTCATTCAATATGAAATAGAAAATTAACAGGTCTTTTCAAAGTCATGTAGACGATATTATTATAATATATATAGTACCACTACCCCTTTCTATTTCCCTCCTCCTTGAACACAATATATCAAAAGCATCAAACTATCCTGACCATATCAATTAGTGAGAATGCTGATGGGTGATACAAAATCAAATATGACGCAAGAAAAACAAAATGTTGCAAAAGACAAAATCAACTGTACATGATAAATTGATTCAAATCCCTCCTCCCCTCAGAAGGAGTACATTTCCCTAAACTCCTCCCCAATAAAAAGCCGAAAACATAAAAAAAAACTATTCAAGGACTTTGATATTTTTTTATTAGCTTGGTTACCAGGACATATTATTTTTAAATTGTAACTTTTCTCTTCGTTTGCCAAATAATTGGAATGTTAGCTCGTCAAACAAGCTTGCTCTTGACGATGTTCTTTCCTCCTGAAGTACCTGTCACTTAAATTGATTGTATTTACTTTTACCTTAAGTTTAAACTTTAACGTTTATAAATCTTAATACTATGAACATATAAATCAAGGTTATTTGAATAAGATATTTCTATTGAAAACCGTATGAATTACAACTCAAACATATATTTAAAGAAACACATACATACCGATAGCGTTATCTTTGATTGACACAAAAAAAAAAAAAAAAGTTTATTTAGTAATAACCTCGGTGCCATAAACCCGAGGATATCACTCTATAGAAACCAAAGGATGTGCACTTCATGTTGCACTTGTTCACTGTTCTCTGTATATAGCTGTTATACGCGTCTGATTAAATCACATTAATACTGGTCGTAAATATTAACTGAAGCAAAGACGAAAATATCTAGGTTAAAGTGAACAATTTCATGTCAGCGGTTCTTTTCTCTATGTACTGTAACAAATCAATGGCCCTTAATTGCGAATTCGAAATTAATTGATCGTTTTAACAATACACGATGAAAACTGAGAGTTGGCATACTAACACTCATCAAAGATAACAGGCTCATCATTAGGTACGACAGCACGAACCCATCAGCGGCTCTTGGTTCAGTTTGACAACCGAATCATATATGAATACGAAGAGCTGTACAAATCGAAGGTTCAGAAAAGTTTTGTGAACATCACCAAAACAATCTCTGCAACGTGATATAAAAACCTCAGTGTTTGAAATAATTTAACAATTTCTTAACTGTCAATTTACATACCATATATAACTCTGTAATGAAAAAAGAAGAATTGTTATCAAAGGTACCAGGATTATAATCTAATACGACAGACGCACGTTTCGTTTACATTAGAAATTAGTAATGAATCCATATTAGACCAAGACCTGAAATACTACGTACTTTTATGTTATAAGTTTTTATGTCATACAGACCAGATGATCTTAAATGCCATTTAAAACTTAAGCAAACTAATTGGGGAGTCAAGGTTAAACTGGACAGCTTTTGTGAACTTATGTCAGTGGCGGAGAGTTGTACCTGTTCATCTATTTCTTTATATCAGAAGGATTATATTGGTAACATCATATAAAGGAGTAGGTCCGGTAAGGACCGATTTTGGCCTCAAATTTCAGGTTCATCTGACGAAATATTTTGACCACTTTTTAAACACTTAAGTGTCTATTTTATTTGAATTAATTAGTTTATGGGAAAGATTTTAACTGATTTAGTCATTAAAAAAGATCCGATTTAAGCTCAAATATGAATATCTACCAAATATGCCGAAGAATGTCACTTTTCAGATGGTTTTTGGAAAAAATGGAAGTGGCCGCATCCATGTTCATCCTCAACCTTTATACATGTTATGTATTATCATCAAATACAACTTACATTTCAATATTAAGGATGAACACGAATGCGGCCACTTTCGTTTTACACGAAAACCGTCTCAAACTTAACTAAAATGCTAGAATTGTGAAGATTTCAGTAATTTAGCATGACTTAATGGTGCTAGTACCGGATATATGTGCATTGTATTGTCAAAAACAGCCCATATTTATGTAGCAGAACCATTCTACTGTCCAATAAATAACTAAAAGTTTACATTTTAACAATTTTGTAAAACTGCTATATTTTGGGGCCAAAAAGGGGTCTTACTGAACCTACTCCTTTGAAAAGGACTGTTTGAGTGAATAAGATCCTAATGATCAATAAAAGAATAGACATATATTTATTAAATATGATCACCGAAAAACAAATAAAAATTAAATGTAATAATATCCAAAATCCACTTTACCGATGTATACATAATAAACCTTACAGAAAGAATATATATATTATATTATGTTTAACAATGGATTGTTTTCAGATTGGAATAAATGTGCACGTCATTTATACAATATTTATCATGTTTATGTAACAGGTCAAATGTCCTCAGATAAGTCACCAATGAGCGAGTATATCTATTCTTTATCGCTAGCACGATGCAATTCTTTGTTAAGTATGATACAAAATGTAAGTCTGCATGAAAGACATCTTTATGACAGATAACAATGCCATTGTTAGTTCAGTTGGTACTGTAATTGTTCTGTTTAAAAATTTCAGCTACTTTTTACGGAAGGCACTTTAGGACCTCCAAAAATTAAATTGGAATTTGTTATCACGTTTCTTTGTGTTTTTCTTTATCACAGAATTTTGTAATTCTTGATAATAGAGTTTAAAAACGTTAAAATAAATTATATAATTTATGGTAAAGGACGAAATTTATGATAATAAATCTGATGAATGGTAATCCCAGTTTTTTTGAAGCCGTGATTTTGGATTAAATTCAGTCTCACAGCTTTTTGTGTTGCAATATCACGAATTATAAAATGCATTACTACGATTTTCATCCGTTATCAGCAATTACAAAAAATAAATAAAAAATATGATAACAAATTTGATTCACTATTACGAATTACAAAATCTGTAACAACTAATTCCGGAAGTTCGATTCGTAACAGTGATTAAAACATTGTTGTGATGTCATTCTATTGTTTAACCGTTTTTTTTTTTCAGTGATTGGACTATCATTTACCTGTAAAAAACCATTATGTTACCTTTAGTTGTCCAATATTTTTAAGAATAGCTCTCCTCCTACTTCTTAAAAATATCGATCAGCTTAAGGTAACATAATGGTTTCTTACAGGAAAATGTTCAAATGAACAGTTCAATCACTGAAATAAAAATCTATCAATTCCCCCAATTGTTTTCATCATGTAAACAAAACTACAACCAGAGAACAAATGACAATTAAAAAAACATTTTATTAAGGTGGTACCTAACACTACAGGGAGATAACTCTGTAAAGTCAGCTAAACGTTTTAATAAAATTGTGTTGTAAAGGGAATATTAATCTTCTCAGTGATCAAACTTGGTGTTTGTCAAAATGCTGGCCCAAGACCACAATTTTTGAATGTAAATTCTCTTTATAAATATTTTTAATGGAATTTAATTCATGTTCAGTCTTGGTATATTAACTAAATTTAAAAGAATTTAAGATTTTGTTTTATTTTAATTAGAAAAACAAAATTTTTGATAAATTTTCTTTCAGAATCTAGAAATGTAACCATTTAGCTACTATATACAGTTTACCTTTTTATGATATCATGTTTAACAAGAAAGTTATTAAAATTTTACTTTTCCTAGTAGTTACATGTTTTAAAAGTTTCATGCCAGAAAATACCTAGAATTATCAACATGAGGGTAGTGTTATCAAAAATTTCTGAACTGCCATATAACTTGTCGGATTGATTTGATATATTGTATGCTAGTTCGATATAGAATAAGCTTAATGCGTGCCATTTTGTTGGGTATTATATTGAAGATAAAGGGTCTAATAGGCCCAAGACCACAATTAATGACCCCATTTTTCGTTGTTCACGAATATAGTTTCCTTTAATTAAAGTGTATTTTTTCTTTATTTTTTTTCTTTGCCCTTTTCATTCATTTCTTTGTTTTTATGGGGTGGAAATGAAAGAAGAGAGGTGAAATAACTTTTTGTTGAAGGTATTTTAACTGATTTTAATATGGAAAGAGTGATTAGGTCAAGTGCAAAAATGTAATATTTACAGTTTTCGGAACATGATCTCTTTACTTGTCCATAGGGGTATGGATGTGTATTGGCTAAATTTGTAAGATACATTAGAGCAATCTTTCTGAATTTTGGATATGTTTTTGTACTAGTACTATACATTACACAAACAAAAAATTTGACAAAAAGATTAGATGCATTTTCTTTAATGAGACAAAAAGTTATAAAGAACTAATAGAGGAATTAATTGTGGTCTGTGGCCTAAGAGGCTGATACCAAAAATCTTGAAAATGAAGAAAGGGCCAACTTTTTTGGCAGAAAGTCACTTCAAATGGTAAATATTATTGGATTGAATTGAGACTGTCCCAAATGTACATGGTCTGCCAGTCTTTCTACTTTCCACATTGGTTCCACAGCTGTAAGGGCTTCTTCAATACCTTTAGCTGAACGTCCATCTCCATCTGTGGTCACATACCGTACCAGACATTTCTGGAGTCCTATCTGGTTTCCCATCTCTTTTCCCAGCTCGTACTTTGACAGGGCAGCAGCTCTGTATAACTTTGCTGTACATTCTTTATGACCACCTGGACATTCTATTGGAAAGCCTTTCCCTCTAAGCCAAGCCCCTTTCCAACACATCTTATTCTGTACAACAGCAGCTACAATAAACTTTCTATCTGTTATTGTTTCTATTCCCAGTGCAAAAACTCGAGTCGCATTCTGACCAGGCTTCTTTTTACTAACTATTGTGTTGCTGTTGTATCGTGCATCCACAGTTATGTTAATTTCATTTTCTGGGACACCTCGCCTCCTGTTCTCTTCTTTTACTAGTTCCAGTTTCTCTGCCATGTCTGTTTTGTTCAGCTTGACCATTTCAGCTGCTACCTTGTTGGATGTGCGTTGCATACTGCTTCTACATGGTGGTGGTGTGTCCATTCCTGCAAGTAGTTGCTGTACTGTTGTATTTCCAATTGGGTAGTCCTGCAAAGCAGATGCTAGGGCTACATTTGGTTGTCCTGGGTTGGGTCCTGGTTTGCCATTAGCTATTTCCTTGTACATTTTCATTCTGTCTCCAATAAAATCACAATTTATGCATTTCAAGGTATATTGCCAGCAAGTTCCCCACTTTTCTGTTCATAATAGTCAGCAATAAACTTAGGACAGGATGGTGAGTCCACTTGGTGCTTATTATTAGTAGTGTTGAACAAGCTTAGTGTTAGTTGACTGTCTATCTACCTCATGCCAGAATGTAATGTTTTATTTTCTTCTCTTTCCAGGTCAGTATAAGCTTGTGGTCGAAGAGTACAGATGTGATCAGTTGCCTTTTGCAGTCAGGAGATTGTTAAGTTTGCCGCACATAGGAAGTACTTGCACCAGCTGAATCCGGCATCTGTTTTGACGTCAGGCCTCCACTTTTAACCTTTGTGCCAGCTTGGAACCAACTAGGATTTCTGGAAGAGCTGTCTTTCTTTGACCTTTTCTTGCCTTTGGAATATGGGGTATAACCTTTAGTGAACATTTTGATGAGTTAGACTGTATCAGTAATATCGCAACTTGGACTAATGACATAAACTTTGGACATCCTTATATTTATAATCAAGTGGTGTACCACATCTGCTTTGATGTACATTTTTCCTTTGATGCAATCTGTGGTGTGGTGTTCCAGAGACAACCGTCAGAGGCAACTCTGAATTAACAGTGTTTTCTAAGCAGTATCCAGTTGAGCCAATTATTCTATTATCAGGGGTCCAGATTAAGATTGTTTTATCAAAATCTTTGAAAATATGTTACTTTACAATATTTGAGTAATCACTTTAACAAAAAGCATATGGATTTTTTTTATTAATTTTTTTAAATATTTTTTTTTGTCAAAACGTCATATATCTTATATATCTTTTAAATGCATATTTTTCTTTTATAAAATTAAAATTTCTTTATTGATAAAAATAAACAACAAGGAACGCTTCAATAAAAAGTTTATTTCAGTCTGATATTTCAAGTAATAAAGAAATTACACTGGTTTGAAATTTTCTTTACATGTAATCTGACCTGATGTTACATGTGAATATTGGTACCTCAGGTAAACAGGCCAAGTACCTGTGAAATTTGTCTAATGAGTGTTTATGTTATATTTTACTTATTACAGATAAGATAAGCAATTTTTTAAGATAAGTTTTGAAAGTAGATACATCAGAGCAATCTTTCTGAATTTTGGATATGTTTTTGGACTAGTACTATACATTACACACACAAAAAATTTGAAAAAAAGATGAGGTGCATTTTTTTTAATGAGACAAAAAGTTATAAAGAACTAATAGAGGAATTAATTGTGGTCTGTGGCATGCTATATAACCAGTGTAATTTTCTGATAAAATGGTTGGTTCAAAATATTTGAAATTTTTGTTAAAGGGTCATAGCAAATACTTTGTCAAATTTTATGAATTTCCTTTTTCAAAAGATTTATCCTCGTCCGTCTTTAGGTTATAAAAATTGACCTCTGGTGTTGCTCTTATTCTTCGTAACAGCATTTCCAACTACAATCAAAATGAAAAAAAGCAATAAAGTAATGCTTCTTAAATTTGATAGATCATGACGCAATACAAGGGACATGAAAAACCTAAACCTTATCCTGTGTACAAAGTGCGAATCTAGAACTTCCTTCATGAACTTCGGGACTATAATAGTTTGTATAATTTTCAGGTTTCGGCGTTGATTTACAAGTTGTTGTTTTTTAAGTCTGATATCATTGCTCAAATATGAATATAATGCAATACTTCGCTTATGAACGACGATGAATATGGGAAGCAGAATAAAGGAAGACATTACCGTATATTATCTGTCAAACAAACCAATCGTTTGTCCGATTCGCACTTTGTTCGCAGCGATAGTTTTATAAAATTTATTTTCAAAAGAAAATCGAGACAAAATTACGTTTCGGTAACATTTTAAAAACACAAGGGACTCGATACACAAATAAACGACAAAAGAACGACACGACCTTGCAGAAAGAACAAAAAAAAACAAACATAAACGGGAGGGAAGGGGGGGGGGGGGGTATTCAGGTGGCACCGTTTGGGTAAACAATAACACTCACTTGAAAATTTCAACAAAAGAATATAACTGATTGCACGTTGTTATCTCTTCATTCGTTCATATTAATTAAATATCTGAAATAAAATCGACTGCGGTGCACTCGATATGGTTCAACACAAACCTGTCTTCATATGACTGTATGCTATTCTTTTTTTTCTCATTCATCTAGTAAAGCATTAAACCCGAGAAGAATTAAACAAGAAACTAATAGGAGATGACTACAGTTTGAAAAATAATATATATAAAACTTGCCATCTTTAGCTGCTTTGACTAATCCAAACTGAAATAATGTATCTGAATAGATTCTGATTACACATTTGATTTTAATCCAAAGTTTAAAACAACACAAACACTAATAACGACATGGTTTTCTTCGTTTTTGCATTAAGAATGTACTTTAATCACTTTATCCATTTTGAAACACTAAACACATGTAAAGGTATTCACGGAAACTATGAGCGGAAAATATGAGAAGTCCTTGCGCATGCAAAAATTATTATACGCATACCCAGTGTCTTATTCTTCATGTTGCAATACATGATGTTTACCTTCAGCTGTACTTTCTTTTTGTCTATTTTTTGTAGGTTGGGCTACTGTTCAAATGGGCCAACATGTAAGATATATTTTAATGTAAAAAAAGTTTATTCACAAAACAATTTTTATACTTGATGAAAATAAATATTTGATTTCTTTTTCTTTTGTTTTACCCTTTTCTACGTGTTAAACAATGTTTTAAGTAAGCAATAAGCCTCAAACAGTCCATTCTCAGACCTGTCCAATATTTTACAGAATGGACTGTTATCGGCTTATATCTTTTACTTAAAATTCGTCATTCGAAATATATATTTTTGGAGGTCATACATGAGCCCTCTAACTTTATTCTTTTTATAAATTGTTATCAAGGATTATATGCGAGATAAAGAATCTAAAGAATAAGGTGTCATAGGTTTCTGTAAATCGTGATCACGGATATAATTTTAATTCTTATAAATATAAATCTTAATTTAGTGATAACTTTTATTACATAATATTATTAGTAAAAGCATGCATGTGTGTTATAAAACAATATATACGGGGTCGGTTTCATTAATGTTAATTACCTTTGGTCTGTATGGATGGATCTTTATTTGAATACCTTACCACATTTTCTTCTTATCATACATGTATATAATACTAATAAAAAGTGTTAAGTGATCCATTAAGATAAAACTTTGCCCTATAACATCCCACGTCGTAAATATAATCGATGATATAGCATGGTAAATTCCGTTTTTTGAAAGACATTTTTGTTAATATTTACAAGTTTACAGTGTTATGGTTATTTACTGTCAGTCCTTTGCTTAGGGTATGAAAAAGCAAGCAGAGATAACCATTTAATAAGTTCTGCTTATTTATATTTGTCCAACAACACAAAACTATGTTCGTAACAGGACACATGAAGGCGAAAATATCAGAAAAGATGCATTTTAAGTTATTTATCAAATCTTGTAAAATCAGTTGTGCAACATCTGTAAGACTCCAATAAAAAGTATTCAATGTAGGAAACTTGGTAATTAACATAGTATCCAAAGGCTACAATATAAATAGAGCAAACTCAATTGATTTACAGACGTTTAAGGTATGTACGTAATTTAATTAACTGTTGAAGAAAGCTATCCTCCTGTGAATTGGGATTTCTAAATTGAAAGCTCAGTAAAACTTTGTTAGCGAATAAGATCGCTTTACTCACGTTTTTCTTGTCTTTGTACATGCAGTTATTAACATCAATACATGTTCTAAAATCGTTTCATTTATTTTTTATTCACCTTTAAATCAGACTGTCCATTAAACATGTGAAATGGTGTGATTAGACCCTTGGTTTTCCCGTTTGAATGGTTTTACACTAGTATTTTGGGGGCCCTTTTTAGCTTGTTGTTCGGTGTGAGCCAAGGCTCCGTGTTGAAGGCCGTACATTGACCTATAATGATTTACTTTTATAAATTGTTATTTGGATGGAGAGTTGTCTCATTGGCACTCACACCACATCTTCCTATATCTATTAATATATACAAAAACATTACAGTAAACAAAAAACACACTATTTAAGAGGTCAATATGTTTTGATTCTATGTCGAACTATAAATTATCTCGAGTAGAGTTGTGTTTAAAGAAAAACATTCCAGAAAATATTCCATCAGTCCCACATTCTCTAAAGAACACAAACAACCCACACCAGATGTAACTGAGTACAACCACTGAGAAGGTTTCTATTCTCGGACATCTACTGTATGTTGTCCTTTCTTTCCTGATTAGTAAAATAACAAAAAAAGGAAAAAGTGTAAAAAAGGAATTAATTAGGGAACAATTCCTCTTAATCTTGGTTTAATAGTCTACAAGAATGCTATTAAACCAAGTGTTCCTATTGTTAAAGTTGCAGGTATTCCTTGAAAGTGTTAAACAGAGGCCATCATGATTTGTTTTATTGAGATACAATATCTGTGTCCCACATGACCAAGAATCATTTACCGTTGATATACATGTTCTAATACCCCGTCCTCATTTCCGTCCTGTGTGTTTGATATAGTTTGTTAAGCTCAGTCTTTAGTTTTTCTATATAGTGTTTTTATACTGTTGTTTGTCTTTTCTTCGTTCTTTTATTGTCATGGGGGTGAAGGGTGTTGGTTTTTATTTTATTTTTTGTTAAGGCTGGCATCTTCCTGCTCTGTTTTTTGCCATACAAAGTTGGTATTACTGACGACAAAAACAAAGATAAAGTACATCAATGATAGATAGTATTCCACTGTTTATACATATTGTATCATTGAACAAATCTTCATATTCTCCTCTGAGTATCATATTACTCTCTTAAATGTCGGGCCAACATCGTGCGACGTTATGCGCAGTTAATGTACATAACGTTTTGAACTTTTTTCTTCTTCGATAGTGATAGCAAAAATAATTAGCATGTTCAAATTTGTTTCAAACGTTAAAACAAAAAAAGACTAATAATTAAATTTCGATCCATACTGTTTATCAATGTGTATGTCGTATTTAGTTATAACAACAAGTGGATTAGAAAAAAAGATGTATGCAAACTAATATATTATGTTCAAAGCATACACAGTGGAATAAAAAATCATTTCCCTTGGCGTCGGGATATATGAAGATTTGCTCACCCTCGAGCAATCATATTTCCCTCGGGCACAGCGTTCGTGAAATATGAGTTTTTTTGGAACTGTCCTGCACTGTAATATAGCAATATACGGAAAAGATTTCAACCAGCAACGTCAGGAAAAGTACAGAAAGTAAGATTTCGTCAACAGGAAGTAAATAACGGATAAGAGTGAAAATAATTTCAGTATCATTTTACTTTATCATAGCGAATTGATATTCATCCCATCATCATATAGTATAGAAAGGTTATATCACAAACATTAACACTAATGCATTGAATAAATGTGTCTTAAATATTGATTTGCTTTTTAAAAAATTCTCACAGTTCAATACTGTTGACTAGTAAATATCTTTTTTGTATATTGCTGGGTTGCTGTCTCGTTGACGTCTTCCTTCACAGTAACTTATATGGTAATGCAAAGAAGACAATTAAAAGAATAGTATCATTAAAAACTCAAACTCAAACACTCATGTATTTTTATAGAATAAATTGTAATGATATCAATTCCCTGGTCAAAGAATCTCTACAAACAAACATAAATTTACATTCAGAAGGAATTTATTCTTGGTACTCATTTGCAGATAATTTTTTTAAAGAAATGAAAATAAACCCAGAAAATTACTCTAATAATAATGTACCTTTTAAACAATAAAAAAACATGTTCAAATGTAATATAAAAAAGTGTGTTTCAGAGGAATATGAAAAAAATACTTTAATTAAACTTTCAAAAATGAATTCCTCATCCAAACTTTGTCTTTATGGGAAATTAAAAAATAATTGTCAGTCTGAGGAATATTTAAATTGCAATAATATTATACATAGGCAGTTACTCTCAAAATTTAGACTAAGTTATCATTCCCTAGGCATTGAATTAGAAAGGTACAGAAACATTCCAAGAGCACAAAGATTATGTAACAAATGTGAAGTCCTAGATGATGAATTTCATTTCTTTTTGTATTGTGACATTAACATATCTTTGCGTTCTAATCTTTTTGCTTATCTAAAAGACTATGTACCATTATTTCAACATCTTGATGCATTCAATACACTTAAACACATTCTAAACCCCATCCCTGAACTTGTTTGTCATATTGGAGTCTTCATTAAACAGTCTTTCGAACTGAGGGAGTCTAACCGTGTCAGGCAAGGTTATGATGGTGTTTTTTTTTTACATACATTTATAATTGAACTCCAATGTTCTATTATTCTATATATTGTATTGTATTATATTGTATTTCCTTGTATTGCATTGTATTGCATTGTATTTCATTGTATTGCATTGTATTGTATACAATTATTGCTTGATTGTATTGCTTGACCCTCATGGGTGTAATTTTGCAATACAGATTAAGATTATAATAATAAGCCAAATAGCATGTCGATGTACAAACAGGCAATATATGTATAGCAGTGAAAAAGTTGATTAATTACGAGAACGTTAGGGTATCTAGCTATTTACTCGACGTATTATTTCTAACCCAAATAAAAGAGCAATTGTAACAAGCAGAAGCACATAGTGTCAAATTAACATTCTAAAAAGTATAGAACAATAAGTAAACGCATGCAAAAAAGCGTTTGACTATTTATCCAAGTATACAGTAGTACACATTCTGAAAAGCAATACGGTATAGGTAAACAAATTAATTGTACTAGCAAACATAAGAAATAAACCCTATTACTCTGATTCAAATATCAATATAAAAAAAAATATTGACAATTAATCCAATAGTTATGTTTATAAAATCCGTGAATAAATTGACTTGGATGTTAATAAAACGTGATTTCAATCCAAACTTTCCACATGGATGATTTGTGAATTTAACAACTTCTCACACTGTGTATTCTTACCAGATCTAGAAGAGTCACTAGACTGCACATTGTTTTTCGTCTCACTTTTGTGTTCATTTCTACCGTTTTCATCATTTTCTTCAGAATTAAAATTTTCTACATCCATCAACGTGGCATCGTCCCGTTTTGATCCTACAGCTTTTCTAATGTCTGGTCGTTTATGGAAACCTCCATTTGATGATGTAATTCCCATTTCAAATATATTTCACTTATCAATTTCCAAAACCAAATCTTATTGGTTCAGGATAATGCAAATTCTGTACACATGATGGAGATATGTATAATGTTAACTTAATTTGCTTTCTGTAATATCACAGAAAGCTTTGCGTATAAAATATCAAAATCCACAAATAACAAAGAACAACAATGCAAACAGTCAATATAAGTTCAGTAAATAAGTCTTGAAATACCACATTGTTTTACATTGATCTTATAGACGTTAGACTACACACATATTCCCCATTGTATTATATAAAATCGTCTTATAAATAAAGTAAAAGCAGTTCAATAAAGATAGCACATTTACTTTGCAGAAAAACGGAACCTTCTGAATGAAAGATTTTCAAATTAATTAACTTTTTTTACAGAAAATAGCTCTGTATGCTACAGAGGGTAGTTAGTGTGCAACGTGTTACAGAACAGAGCGTAGTTAGAATGCTACATGAAACAGGGCGTATTTATCATCTTTGTCTAAACTTTTTCAAGGATAAGTGAAGCAATTTGCAGCGGGCTTGACAAGATGCTGATCAGTTGCTTCAAATGTATTTTTTTTTAATAATTTGAAGTTGTACGGTTTAAGAGACATTCAGATCTGAACATGGATAGCAAACTATAACATAAAAATAGCATGAACCCTCAATCGACAATCGTGATCATGTTGTTAACATTCATTAAACATTTGCTAAACATGCGGGAAAAGGTAAGCTGTAACACAGTTACTCTGACAGCTTTTATGTTTTCATCGAATGCTGATTTAGCTAAACATCGCCCTACAGGCTACAGTCTACAAAATATTATTAATTGGTATATCTAATTTTGATGAATGGGCTCTTTTAAAAATTCTTTTTTTGCTGAAACAGAGGGTATTTTTAAATGTTTTTTTATGCCCGTTTATGGATTACGTTTTTCGGTAGGTGCATCCGTGCGTTTGTCCGTTCGTTCTTTCGTCCGTCCGTTTGTCCCGCTACTGGTTAAAGTTTTTGGTCAAGATGGATTTTAATAAAGTTTAAGTCCAATCAACTTGAAACTAAGTACGCATTTTCATTATGCTAGTATGCTCTTTTTAATTCTAATGCCAAATTAGAGTTTTGACTGTCCCTTTGGTATCTTTCGTCCCCCTTTTTTGACCCTAATATTATGATCCACTGAACATAGAACCCCCTTTTTTTACCCTAATATTATGATCCACTGAACATAGAAAATGATAGTACGAGTGGGGCATTATTTTACTATGGACATATTCTTGTTTATGTATATTTTAACATACCATTCCGTTGAAATACTGACAGCACTAAATTGTGATGATGTTGAACATTTATCTGCAATTTGTTTTAATTATAACGACCCTATATTATGAGGTCTTACGTGTACCTTCAACCTGGAGTATAGTTGTGTTCTTGCAGAGAGCATAACACACTCCATTAATCAAAATTTCAGATTTGAAAAGCGACTATGTACCTATGCTTCCCACACTAACAAATGGACCCATTTCTGGTCATACCACCATAATAAAACTTCAGTTGGCAAAACGCTTCTGTAGAACGTTTCATTAACTAAGTTAATCAATCGAGTCATGTGTTAACAAAAACCAAGGGGTAATAAAACCTAGTATGTCCAAATAACCAAAATAACAACACGACGAAAAGACAAAACAAAATATGCACAAAACACTACAGGAAAAAATGAAAACCTAAAATGAAACCTGGTAAACAAAAATAGTCAGTTCCTAGTGCACAAGTGACAAAGGCCGTGTTGATGTCATCTTTAAACTTTTTCAAAAATCTTTAAATCTGAAACTACTAGCCAAAATTAATCAAACACTGCCACCATCATCATTATTTAGTTTCAGAACACCTTCAGAACAACAAGGCAAACATGGCTAAACATAGAACATTGGAGGTAAAATGCAAGTATTGTCTATTGAAAACGTATAAAGAAAGAGACAACCTGAAAGGGAAATGCTCAGAATGTTGAAACACAACTTCTGCCTTTTTACATAAAAACTTCCTTTTTTAATAAAAACTAAAGATCAAAAGAAAGAAACATTAAACAAAATAATTATCAGCAGTACTAAATCAAGAAAAAGAGATGTGTGTCTTGATGAGTTTTAATCTAGTCCACAGTTTGTATTGGAAATCACGCACAGAAGAGAACGTTAACGTAACGCGGAAAAATTGTCGTTTACTTATGATAACGTTATCTTGTACTTCAGTCATCAATACAAATTCATACAGTTTAGACGTCTTTGTTTTATTACATGCAGTTTTAGTAAAACCACTTTACGATATTGTTACCGTGACCAGAAGAAGATGACTTCAAAGCTGAAATCTATTCGAGCGGGACACAGAAGCGCAGTTTCTAGGATTTTAAGAAGATTTGAGGAGAAAAGTGAAACAGAAGAAAAACCGGAAGAGGACGAGCTGGAAACAATTCTGGATACATTAAAGGAAAAGCAAGATATTCTGAAGGATTTGGATAAGAACATTTTAGATAGTGTACAAGAGGAGGATATAGAGCAAGAGATACTTGACACAGATGAGTATAAATTTAATTTAGAGACGAAAATACGTAAAATTCGTAAATTTATTCACGTTCATACATCTAGTTTAAATGCAGCCGCTAGAAGTTTTTCGCCGCACAATGAGACACTGCAACCCATTCAAAATGTTGGCCCCGTATATAACATGAGAGATGACCCACAAAATACTGGCCTCAATTTCACGTCTTTACGTTCAAATTCAAGCGTCAATAGCAGCAACTTTCATAAACTACCGAAATTGAATTTACCTACATTTGATGGAAACGTACTTGAATGGCAATCCTTTTGGGATTCTTTTGATTCCGCAATTCACAACAACAACACTTTTACCGACGTTCAAAAGTTTAATTACCTAAAGTCGTTACTAGAGGGAGAAGCGTCATACACAATTGCCGGATTTGCTCTTACGCACACAAACTACAACAAAGCTATTGAACTCATACGTGAAAGATTCGGAC
Source organism: Mytilus edulis (assembly GCA_019925275.1). Classification (NCBI taxonomy): domain Eukaryota; kingdom Metazoa; phylum Mollusca; class Bivalvia; order Mytilida; family Mytilidae; genus Mytilus; species Mytilus edulis. Next base: position 19,523,198 of record CM034350.1, read on the forward strand.
AAAAGCATAAGATAATTCAGTCGTACATGCAGGCACTATTAGACATACCCGCACCAAAGAATACGATTTCACAATTAAGAAGTTACTATGATAAAACAGAAACATACATACGTGGACTAGAATCTATCGGACAAGCTCAAGACTCATACGGCTCGTTATTAGTACCAGTCATACTCAACAAAATGCATGGTGAAATACGCAAAAACCTGACTCGTGAACACGGTTCAACAGATTGGTATCTTGGTGATCTTAGGAGATCTATTTTTAAGGAACTTGCAATTTTAGAGTCTGGTAGAAGTACAGAAACATTTGAAAGTACCAGTACTGTAGCTACCTTCTACACAAACACAAAATCTCGCGAAAACTGGCCAAGACTAATTCACCACAGAAATCTTATCAAGTCAGCTGCGCATATTGCAAGGAATCCCACTTTTCGTCTGAATGCACCAAATATACAGACCACAACGACCGTATGAAAATTGTAAAAGAAGATAGATTATGCTTTAATTGCTTAGGGCGACACCGCGTAGTAGATTGCAAATCTAAATCAAACTGCAAGAAATGTTATAGACGTCACCACACAAGCCTATGCAACAACGACAATGATAATGAAAATACAAGTACAAGTAGTAAAAATACAGTACAAAAACACAACGCGGAGGAATCTGAGACTTCTGTTTTATATTCATCTTTAAACTGTGATCGTTTTATTAAAGACCGCAGTTGCACCACTAAGCTACAAAGAACAAACCATTGATGCAAAAATCCTTTTTGACGAAGGTGCCACAAGGTCATTTATTACGAAACATTTAGCAGAGAAATTGGAGTTAAAAACCACAGGAAGTGAAGCAATTACGCTATCTAGATTTGGAGACGATAATGAGAACAACTCTATTGAACAGCTAAACACATCAACAGTGAAGATACAAACTATCTATGGCCAAGAAATACCAGTCGATGTTTTGATTGTACCTAAAATCGCCGCACCATTTAAGACTAACATTGAAATTGCAAAACAGTTGCCGTATTTACAAAACATAAGATTAGCACACACAGTAACTGGGTATACATCATTTGAAATTGGACTGCTTGTTGGAGCTGACCAATACTGGGATATTGTCGAGGATGATATCATTAGAGGCGAGGGACCAACAGCAGTAAAGTCCAAACTAGGATACCTACTCTCAGGACCACTCAAAAGAACCAGTTCAATCAACGAAACACACTATTAATATGGACAAGAGACTATAACAAAAACAAATGCTTTTACGGTGATTTACAAGGAATGGGAAAATCAAAATCTCAGTTCAAACAGCTTTACTTATATCAGGAATTGGATTACAGGGATAAACTTACAAGAAAAAAGAACGTGAAATAAATGTGACACCGTACTATAACAAACTGTGGTAAAAGTTTTAATGATGGACTTTAAAGTTAATTTCATTTTATTATTTTAACAGAGAGACTTTAATTATTTTACAAGTTATCATTTTTCACTTTTCGTGGGCCGGAGAATGTTGGAAATCACGCACAGAAGAGAACGTTAACGTAACGCGGCAATATTGTATATCCAACGTCGTTTACTTATGACGTTATCTTGTACTTCAGTCATCAATACAAATTCATACAGTTTAGACGTCTTTGTTATATTACATGCAGTTTTAGTAAACCCACTTTACGATAGTTTGAGAGTGTCCATTGTTGAAGATATACATAATATACATAGACATAGGTGATCGACACAGTCTCTTTAGAGCCTGTAGTCTTGAGACCATTGCAATTATATTTTACTGAAAGAAAAATAAACCTGGAGTTTTGTTACATATGTCGAAAACGGAGAGAATGTACTAAGGGTTGAACTAAAATTCATAAGTTGATTGAAGACGGACAATAAATACCATGGCCAAATGAAAAAGGAGAAAAAGGCAAACATAAAAGCAAATAATGTCCAAATATAGTTATACTAGCTCTATGGCAATTGAATAATTTCAGATTTAAGAAAAGGATATTTTATACTTAATTTTAAATAGGTGCTATGACAAAACAAACATATAACTATGTTTTCCTTTGAATTCGATTATTATTTAATTGATGAAGGACGTAGTTCCACTGCAGTTCCAAATCCTCTGTTAATAAAGCCTTTATATATATATATATAGTTTTGATGTAGATGATTTCCCATGCTCCATTTGAATATGATTTTGGTATCATAGAGGTTTTTTTTTTTTTTTTTTTTTTTTTTTTAAATTTTCAGGGAAGAAATTTCAAACTTGATCAGTCTGTTACAACAAATGCCTTCGGCAAACATAAAGAACGTTATGTGAACTTTCGTTAAAACATCTAGCATTTACAAAAGAGGGGCGAAAGATACCAGAGGGAGAGTTAAACTCATAGATAGAAAATAAACTGACAACGCCATGGCAAAAAATAAAAAGACAAACAGACAAATAATAGTACAGAAGACACAACATAGAAAACTAAAGATTAAACAACATGAGCCCGACCAAAAACTTGGGGTGATCTCAGGTGCTCTGGAAGGGTAAGCAGATTCTGCTCCATATTTGTCACCCGTCGTGTTGCTTATGTTATTACAAATTCCGTAAATAGTCTAATTCGGTAGGTCAAATTCGTGAAATGGGAAAGGGTATTGTAGTTGTAGTAAGGAACATATCCGATATCATCTGTAAAACGGTTATTCCATAACGGTCAACCAACTCGTGATGGCGTCCGTAAAATTTACGAAGGGGTGATTTCAACTTCGCCATTTGAAACTCTTGGTTTAATAGCTTCCTTGTGAGTAGCAATCCTTTATCAAGGAAATCATGATAGGAAATACAAGCCCAGGAATATCGTATCAATTGGGAGATATATACTCCGTATGCAGGCGCTGCTGGAATGTTGCTACATGGAAATGGAAAGTATAATACTCTATTCAATAATATTATTGAGTAATGTCTTGTTGGTGGCGTCCGTAAAACCATCACGAAAGGAATTCTCCTCATCACCACTTGGAACTTTTGGTTTGATAGCTTCCTTGTGGGTAGTATTTATCTATCTATGAAATCATGATAGGAAATATACGCCCGGGAATATCATATCTACTTAGAGATATATACTCCGTATACAGGTGCTGTTGGAATGTTGCTACATATAAAAGGAAAGTTCACAATTAGGAATCTTAAATCTCTCTTCTGCCGAGCGGTCGGGCGGTCGGGCGGGCGGGCGGGCGGGCGGCAATCAAATGTTGTCCGTGCATTAACTCATGAACCGTTCAATCAAAGCTTTTAAAATTTTAATATGTTATTACTGACAACTATACGGAGGTCAAGTTCAATAATTGCGATTTTGACTTTTACCGTTCAGGAGTTATGGTTCTTGAAAGGCGGCAATCAAATGTCGTCCGTGCATTAACTCATGAACCGTTCAACCAAAGCTTTTAAAATTTTAATATGTTATTACTGACAACTATACGGAGGTCAAGTTCAATAATTGCGATTTTGACTTTTACCGTTCAGGAGTTATGGTTCTTGAAAGATTGAAAAATGGAGTTTTCAGTCGTGTCCGTGCATTTACTCATGAACTGTTCTACCAAAGTTTCCCAAATTTTAATATGTTGTTACTGATGACAGAATGGAGGTCAAGTTTAATAATGACGATTTTGACTTTTACCGTTCAGGAGTTATGGTTCTTGAAAGATTGAAAAATGGAGTTTCCAGTCGTGTCCGTGCATTTATGCATGAACTGTTCTACCAAAGCTTCCGAAATTTTAATATGCTGTTACTGATGACAAAATGGAGGTCAAGTTCAATAATGACGATTTTGACTTTTACCGTTCAGGAGTTATGGTTCTTGAAAGATTGAAAAATGGTGTTTCCCGTCGTGTCCGTGCATTTTCTCATGAACCATTCAACCAAAGCTTTTGAAATTTTAATATGTTGTTACTGATGACAAAATAGAGGTCAAGTTCCATAATGACGATTTTGACTTTTACTGTTCAGGAGTTATGGTTCTTGAAAGATCGTAAAATGGCGTTTCCATTCACGTTGTTGCATTTACTCATGAACCATTCAATCTAAGCTTTTCAAATATTATTATTTCAAAATGTTGATACTGATGACAAAATAGAGGTCAAATTTGATATTGATGATTTTCACTTTCACCATTCATCAGTAATGATATCATCTGATATTGCCAGGACACAAATAAATGTAAATAAATCCGGTTTGCTGTCGTTGTGACAGCCTCTTGTTAGATGTAAGTCAAGATATGCGACAGACTTCACTGTATCTGTTGTATCCTTTTTCTCCATTTCGATGGGATAGATTCGTTGAACACAGTCATCAAATTTTGATTTATTTAGTGAGAAAACATCATTTATATAGCGGAAAGTAAAGGTAAAGAATATTGCTTAATTATTTTTTTCCCTTAAAAGTTCCTGTTTAAAGTTATGCTCATATGAAAAAAGAAACGTCGCTAAGAAGGGGACACATTTTGTTCTCATGGGAATACCGCTTGTTTGTTGAAAAACACGTCCTCCAAATGTAACAAATATGTTGTCAGTTTCAAGCTTTTTATATAATGAGATTTACACACAGAATACTATTGTTTGGGCTTTATCTGCTGGGATAACAATTTATTTGTCATAAAGTAGGAAATGTGTTTTGCAACATTTTGGTCTTTTAAGATTGATGTAGCAATGGGTATTAATAGACCCATTCAGTTTCTTAATTCTAATTTTTATTTACGACCTTACATCCTTAATAATAAGGCTTGTCATTCAGAAAGAGTATATACATCTTCTTTCTTGCATTTAGCCCATTGTCTGGCACAACTTTTCACTGAATCCATCAGTATTTTGAATTTGTGATTCCAATTGATGGATTTAGGCTCACGATATTTCGGGCCTTTGGAAAACACATTTCGCAGATAAGTGTTATTGACAATTTTTCTGTCACCGGATATAACATGAAAAGTCGGATTATGTATGAAAAGGGAACTAGCACAGGAATAGTAAGAAGGCTTAGTCGCCAATATTGATATCCTCCGAAATGTTTGTGTAATTAAGATTTTTAGTTGCAAAGGTTTGGTAAAGGTATAAGAAATGATAGGTACAAACTTATCTTTAACATAGGGAGGTATTTTTGAGTAAATTAATGTATGATGAAGGATATTGCCCAAGTTGATGGCATCAAGATCTATGTTGCCAAAAGAAAGTTTAAAAATGAATCTTTATTTCTTTTCATCTTTTGCAATGCGAACTGGTTTGAAAAGTTTGTGAATTGCAATAGCCGAAATAATAGCTGTCTTGGTTTAAATGAGTATTAATTATAGTGGTCTTTAAACATTAGTTGTACCGATAATGAAGTTTTGAAATGGGTAATGAAGTTTCGTGCGAATGCGATGAGTAGAGTTAAAAATGTTCATCACATTCACCGACATACAGGAAGGACTAGAAAGAATACCTTTATAACAATTTTGTTCTCTTGATTATACTCCTGCAAAATTGATTCAGTATCCTGTGTCTATTATTAAGAATTATATTTAATCGTGACAAGAAAATTTTGATACAGAATCGACAGGCCTCAACCTTTTGTTAAGACGATTTTTGTGGTTGAATTCAATAATATTGAAAAGTGTTGAATCTGAAGCGATGTTCTTATACGCTATTGGGGAAGCATTCTTAATGAATTGATGATCTCCGTGGTTACAGTTTTAATTGATTTTAGGTTGTTCTTGATTTTTGTTGTTTGTTGTTGTTTACCATATGGAGAAAATGTCTTTTATATATGCCCTCACTTTGCAATTGTATATTCTGTAGTTTCAAATAACATATTGAAATTTCGATAAAATTTATCCTAAAGTAATCGGTGCTTTTCATGTGGTCTATGGAAGAGCATTTTGCATAATTTATCCCATAAACTTCTATCTAAAGTTTTTGATGATGGTGCTTGCTGTAGTTTAATGTCACTTCGGCTCCTCAGCCATTAGTTCCACCCAATGATCATGTCTCTCAGAAAACGGATTTAATTTGATTTAAAAAGATTGTACCGGTAATAGTTCCTAATCGTTCTAATATTCAACTTACTTTCAAAAGAAGTAAATAAGTTATAAAAAAACAAACCTAATCAATACTTTCCAAGTGTTCAAACTATATTTGTTAGTCAACAACAGTTTACCTTCATTTTCAACGGTGTACACGTCTCTCGAATAACATTTTTTGTGTTATTTACTCAGACCCGTAGCCAGGAATTTCCGAAGGGGGGTTATTTGGAATCACGAACTTGACTTTAACAGTCACAATTCGAACATAACGTTGACTTTAACAGTGTTTACGGGTATGTATACTCGTAATATATTCCAAATGAAATTTAAATTACTTGTTATTTGTTTATCTATAAAATGATATTTTCATTTATATATTTGATATTAAAAAATTAACGGACATTTGTTTGCAAATTTGCGTGTTGTGTAGTAAAATTTTAAAGTATTTGATAATTGAATGTCGAGATTACAACACATTCCCATAATGTTGATTTTTGTTAAGGATAATAAATAGGAAGTAGAAAACAGTCTATTTAAATGATATCTATGTTTTATGATTCACCGTGTACCTGTTCATTGTTGGTAAAGATTACAGACTTTGGATAGAGGAAGTTATTGGACAGGATTCTCGACAGTTTGCAGGTAATTATGAAGATCTATGAAGAATTACAGCTTTGACTGCAATTTCCAAATATATTCAGATACCTGTATCAGTTTTTTTCTGTTTATTTCTTCCATGCAATTTATTTTGTAGATTGTGAATTGAATTAAACCGATCTTTGTTTGTGCCATTACCAATAAAAACTATGAACAAAGAAAGATTACTCGATTCAGAAAAGACTTTTTTAATGCGCTTTCTTTGTAATGGACTGCTCCATAGCTCTTACATGCAAACCAACTAGATCAAGTTAAGCATGGATATATTTTCGTATACACATAATGTAGTGATGTGATACAGTATTGTAATGAGGAAATGTTCAACGAACCGCAAAGATTACAATCCCCTTCCCTTTCATAATTATGACCTACCGAATTAGACTATTTACCGTATTTGTTATAACATAAGCAACACGACGGATGCCACATGTCGAGCAGGATCTGCTTACCCTTCCAGAGCACCTGAGATCACCCTAGTTTTTGGTGGGGTTCGTGTTCGCTTATTGTTTAGTTTTCTATGTTGTGTCATGTCTTCTATTGTTTGTCTGTTTGTCTTCTTTCATTTTTAGCCAGGCGTTGTCAGTTTAATTTTCACCGAAAGATGCAACATTTTTTTGAAATTCAGATATATGTGAAGTCAGCTTATTTTCTATTTGGGTGTTTGACTGTCCCTCTGGTATTCTTTCGTCCCTTTTTTCAATTCAATAAAAACTATGATAACATTGAGTCTTGAATAAAATGTTAAAAAATGAACCGTTGACCCATGCGTACTTTGTTATGCTAAGCACCGTCCATAATGTGTTATCTTTTTTCCAGAATTGTGCTGTCTGAAGTAATCAGAGAAATGGATTTCTCTAAATTAGCTGACTGTGGCCCATGCCTTCGAGACAATAAGAAGAAACTGTCAAGTGATTGGTGTATCGAATGTGCAGAACCTCTCTGTCTTGCTTGTAAGAAAGTACATAATCTTCTGAAAATGACTAGTGAACATCATTTGGTGGAAAATCAAAAAAGTAGTTCGGACTCAATTTCATACGACGACATTTCAGATTTACGAAATTGTCACATTCATCAACATTCCCTTATAGATAGGTTTTGTAACAATCATAGTACAATGTGTTGTCAGTGTTGTATTGAAGAGACTCACTTTGATTGTAAGAGTGTGGAATCAATTGAAACAGTGGCAAAGAACATCAAGGCGTCTTCAAAAGTAGAAAATACAACTTTACACTTAAACAGTTTGATTCAATTGTTAACTGAAATACGAAATGACAAACGCAGTAATATTGAAAACTTTCAGCATTCCGAAATGGAAGTGAAGAAAAAAATTGAGGCGGCGAAGATTAACATGATTATCAGAATTAAAGAAATGGCTGACTCTCTAACTTCTGAACTGCAAAATGTGAAGAAAACGAAAATTTTGGAACTGGAAAAGCAAGTTAAAGAAACAGAACAGCAGATAAATAAACTAGAAGAAAAGAAAAAGATAATCGACTTGTTTAACCAAAAAGGGTCGGAAACGCATACTTTTCTTTTATTGCAAAGACTGAAATCAGAACTTGCAAAGGAGGAAAGTATGATAAGAGAAAATATTGAGGAATGCAATAACACGTACCTTAGTTTCGATGATGGGGATGACATAATGTCTCTCCCTAAAGTTCTTGGTAAAATTGATATTATATCAGAACCGTCGGCTGTCAAATATAAACCTTCTCCAACAATAAAACAGCATCAAGACAAAACAGAGAGTGCATTATCGGTATCACATATAAGTTCGTTTAAATTTTCTTCTGAATTCGATATAGATTTTGATAAGGGATTCGTTTCAGGTATGTGTATTAATGAAGATGACGTAATTCTGCTTTGCTTACGTGGAACAGATAAATTATTAATGTATAATTTGGAAGGAAAACCTAATGGAGAAATAGTGGTGAGTGGAAACCCTTTTGATGTTTCTTGTGTACCAGAAACTGACAAAGCAATTGTAGCATTACCAGATTCGTCAACTTTACAGATGGTGGATGTTGATATGCAAGACGCAGAAAATATCATCGACATGCCAGAAAGTTGCTGGTCGGTAACTGCAGTGGATAATAAATTATTTATTGCTGGTGGTTTTAAAAGCTTGTATTTGATGGATATTGGAGGTGAAAAATTGGAAGAAATTACGAAGCCAGAATGCGGAAGGACATATTCTTTGACATTCGCAGCCGACAAATTCTTTTACTGTTCCGATGTCGATTTTAAAAATGAAAAAGTTTATTGTATAACTGAAGAAGGGAATTTTGTTTTCTGTTATTCAAATTCGAACCTACGAACTCCGACAGAACTAGCAGTGGACCTAACAGGCAATGTTTATATCACAGATTTAGACTCTAACAATGTGCATCGATGTTCTCCATCTGGTGATTTTCTCGATGTTCCTATAAAAGGGAGTGACGTTACGGAACCAAGATCTATTTGCTTTAACAGAGACTCAACTCATCTCGCACTATCTAATAACAGTGGGAAAAGCATTTGTGTGTATAAAAGCGATGTATGAGTAATGTGAAATAAAATAAATAAAGGAAGTTTATTTTTGGAGATAGGGTTTTAGTGCTTTTTGGCGTTGGATTGTTGTTTTATTTGCATATATACCCCACTTTATTTTTATTCATTCTCATAAACAATACATTGATGTCTGGAGCTGGCATGCCAGTTAACTGATAATAGTCTGTTGTTATTTATGTATTATTGTCATTTTGTTTATTTTCTTTTGTTACATCTTCTGACATCGGACTCGGACTTCTCTTGAACTGAATTTTAATGTTCGTATTGTTATGCTTTTACTTTTCTACATTGGCTAAAGGTATAAGGGGAGGGTTGAGATCTCATAAACATGTTTAACCCCGCCGCAATTTTGCGCCTGTCCCAAGTTAGGAGCCTCTGGCCTTTGTTAGTCTTGTGTGATTTTTAATTTTAGTTTCTTGTGTATAATTCGGAGTGTAGTATGACGTCCATTATCACTGAACAGTATACATATTTTTAAGGGGCCAGCTGAAGGACGCCTCCGGATGCGGGAGTTTCTCGCTTCATTGAAGACTCATTGGTGGCCTTCGGCTGTTGTCTACTCTATGGTCGGGTTGTTGTCGCTTTGACACATTCCCCATTTCCTTTCTCAATTTTATATATTTGTATTTTAAAAAGCACAGGAATACAAGATTTGCAATACGAATATTTTTTTCTTGTGTTTGCAACGGAATAACCCAACTTTATTAATTTAAAAAAATCCAACACAAGCAGTTTAGCAAGTTCGTGAATAATTTAAGGACAAACTATCAAAGATCTGAAATGCATTAAAACACAGAAAAGATTGAACAAAAGACAGTGTCTTATTTGCAAACACATTGCAATATGGATATTTATTTATAAATGATGTAAAATATTTTAGCGGGATTCGAACCCTCCCCTAATTACCTGGGACAGTGGTGTAACAGTATAACATAAGAACGAACTATAAAAAATAGTTGAGAGATGGATAACACACAAATACTAAAAATATAAGTGGACGTGGCCGGGTAGTTGTACATCCTAACAAAAAAAAAAACACTAATATGTACATTATAAAGTTGATAAGTTCACATGGACTAACTAACAGTTTTTAACCACTAGGGGTTTCTTAAAGTGGGAGCAATATCTTGTTCGTTTCATGTGACTTCTGCTCAAACCAATATAATTCAACTACAGATGATGAATAAGTATGGTAAGTGAGGTTATAATTTTTCAAAGATAAAACATTTATATTTAAGGTGGCACGGTAGTATTTGCATTCCAGAATTTAGGTTGCTCTTTTGTGTACCCTACTTAGGTAAATGTATCTAAACAGTGTGATTGGACAAAAAATACAGTATCAACTGAACATACTTTCCCAAACTGAGGGATGAATCAGGTGTAGAAAAATATGAAATAATTTTACATACAGATGAAAATGAATTTTTGAGAATTTTTTTAAATTTTGTATTCACTGCACCATAAAAGACCTAAAATTACTGGTGGCCTTAGGTTTCTAAAAATAGCAAAAAAAGTAAACGGTCATGATACATATTCAAATTCATTTCTGAATAGTAAAATGAAAGTACTTCAGTTAAGTGTGAATGTAGATTTTTTTGCAGTGTTAGAAAGTGGTGAAAATTCTAAAAAGGCTATCATTATCCCTATGGGCCAGGAAATACTACCGTGCCACCTTAATACTTGCAATGATTAGATAATCTTATTCGATAAATAAAAAGTAAAACAAGATACCGAACTCCGAGAAAAATTAAAAACGGGAAGTCCATAATTAAAAGGAAAAATCAAAAGCTCAAACATATCAAACGAATGGATAGCAAATGTCATACTTTTGACATTGAACGGGCATTTTCTTATGTAGAGAATATTGGATTAAACCTGGTTTTTTTTAATAGCTAGTAAATATGTGACTGTCTTTACAAATTGAAAGATACTATCCGAAAAGTGATAGGCGTTTTTTGAGCATTTGGTGGCGTCTCCAATCTCTGATAGTTGGAAGTATGATATCTAGACTCTTACAAAAGTGGTCAATACTTTGTGAGGTTATTTTAATTTGTTCCTTGTGATTTGCCCCCTGTACATTTACGTGTTAAACGCAACTTCGTTTCCCCTATGTTATTTCGATGTCCTATAATCTCTTTGCAATACAACAAGTTGTTTGGAAATTAATCATCTGTGTTTCATTTTCACACCAAAAAAAACCTAAAACTTAGAAATAAATAGTTCTTTTATTTGTATTATACAAATATTTTGAAAAATACATTAAATGAGTTTATTAAGGCATAAGAGCAATTATTATCTAAAATAAGTTACTGATAAATATTTGACCCGCCATATTTTTTCCAGAAGCTTAAACTAAAATTTTCACAGTAAGCCAAAGGATTTCGGTCACATGAACTTCTCTCGTCCAATAGTTAGACGATGAGGGAGAGATGATCTTAAGATTTGCAACAGATACTTTTCCATTCTTGGTCGACCGACTTGCCGGATCGATCTATTGTTTAGCCCTGAGTAAGCACGGATTTTTTTTTTAAATTTGTAGTATCCATCGTGAATATACTTGTTATAGATCTACTACTAAATCCAGTAACTTATGATAAGCCAATATAAAGTTTCTTCGACAGATGTTACCGTTTTCATTTGAACAATCCATTCTGAATTCGATTCAATGCTAATTTTCTACATATAATTAACAGACTATATTTTGCAAGGTGTTCCCTTTATGTCGTTCTTAGCACGTGTATTGGAAACAATAATATAAAGGTTATTGCCCAAACCATATACACATAGTTGGTGAGCCTGTCTTTATAACCAACTGACCAACTAGTTAAAACTAATGTGGATGAATCTATGTAAAGCTCTCTAACATCGTTATAAACGACTAGAATATGACGAAATCTACTGTAAAATAGAACATTTTCGAGGAAATTGAATTCTTATCTCAACCCATGCTGTCTATCGGGTGAAAAACCTTTACAGGACTTACAGTGGTCTTATTTGGTTTCGATCCATACGCAACACTAAGTATTTGTGGTTTGATGTGGTGTATTCAGAAACAACGCTCGCTGGCTTCTCGCTATTTGTAGAGTAAGTAGACCCTTCAACGACATCAAACCGAGGCTTTTCAGCTGTGACGTAATGCTCCGAAACTGGCGTTTTATCGGTTGTTGTTAAGTATCGACTATTCTCAATAAATCGACTATTCTCAACAAATCGATGTTCACCTCTTGGCACTGTATATAAATAATCATCGTAGTAAGAAATTTCCCATTCGTAGAAGCGGTAAACCTCTTTGTAAACGTAGTAAATAATAATTCCGTAAATCAAAAATATGATCTCAAAAATGCCCAGTAAACTAGCAGTAACATGCATGACGATCTGTACGTCATAATTGTATCCACATTTGAGGAGTGTCTGGTCTTTTTCGTATTTCCACGTTCCACATTTAACTGCTCCATGTATTGTAAAACCAAGTGAAATAAGACACAATATTATCGCAATAATAGCGGATATATAATATGTCAACAGCTGAAAGAGATAAGGTAAGCACTGATCAATATTTGGTATTCATTTATTAAAATACAGGGTTATCCCGTAAAATCTCTTGAAAAACAGAATAGTAGCAAATAGTCAACTATGTTTATGAAATTATAACGTCCAATGAACACAATTTATCGCTTGGGTAAATATAGCAAGGCAACGCTTTGTATTAATATATCAAAACATTACGTAATAACAGTTCCTTTCTACATTATTGTTTTAGTTCACTAAGGCCTATTTGGCAAAACAGATATTTCCTTATTCGGAATATAAACCATTTCAGGTTAGGGTGAAGGTTGGCGCCTGTTACGCTGCATTTGTTTGCACCTCTCATAATTCCGGAGCCTGTTATTCAGTGGTTATCGTTTGTTGAAGTTGTTCATACGTGTTTATCGATTCCTGTTTTTTACATAAATTAAACCCTTGGTTTCACTGTTTGAATTGTTTTACTTTATTCAATTTAAGGCCCTTTATTGCTTGCTGTTCAGTGAGAGCCAATGTTTCGTGTTTAAGGTCGTTCTTTGACCTAAAATTGTTTACTTATTACACATTATATGACTTGGTTGGAGAGTTTTCTGATTGGCATTCATACAATATCTTCTTATTTATATCTATCAAACATAACCGATCAATTCTGTTGCCTAAGCCAGTTTTTGGAAATAGCGTTCAACTCTAAGCATTTCATTTATCAGATCAATGAAAATTGATTTGGAGCATAGTTGCATCATTTTATTCAGAAAATCCGCCTCGTTTTCTCATAAAGATCTTTTGTTCACATATTGTTAATAATACAAGATTAGTGCATGCACCTCAGTGGGAAGTGAATATATCATTCGGTTGTTGCTTGTTAAAACGTTTGTATTTGTACAACTTGTTATGTTTTCACTCTCGCACTTTTTTTTTTTATAATATCCTATTTTCTGTGGAATATGTTTATAAGAAATGACTCACCCATGAAAACAGCTTGTTACTGTCCCCTTCATCGAAAAAATGTGGGTTATAACAACCCACAATAAAGGCAAATACACAGACTACCAAAACCTGAAAAAAAATTTATAGCAATTTTTTAATAAGTTAAATGGCAAATACTTTTAAAATATAAAAAGCAAATCCTTGTAAAAAAGAACAGAAAAAGAGACTTTTTGAAAGTATATTAAATACACACAGAGTTATTCAAGAAATATTTAAAGTTTTAAATAGAAACTAGAGGCTCTAAAGAGCCTGTGTCGCTCACCTTGGTCTATGTGAATACTTAACAAAGGACACAGATGGATTCATAACAAAATTGTGTTTTTGTGATGGTGATATGTTTGTAGATCTTACTTTACTGAACTTTCTTGCTGATTATCTCTATAATGAACTTGGCCCAATAGTTGCAGTAGATAATGTTAGTGAAAAGGAGTAGGTCCGGTAAGGACCGATTTTGGCCTCAAATTTCAGGTTCATCTGACGAAAGATTTTGACCACTTTTTAAACACTTAAGTGTATATTTTTTTTGAATTTATTAGTTTATGTGAAAGATTTTAACAGTTTTAGTCATTAAAAACGATCCGATTCAAGCTCAAATATGAAAAATCTACCTAATATGCCGAAAAATGTCACTTTTCAGATGGTTTTTGGTAAAAATTAAAGTGGCCGCATCCGTGATCATCCTCAACCTTTATATATGTTATGTATTATCATAAAATACACCTTACATTTCAATATTAAGGATGAACACGAATGCGGTCACTTTCGTTTTACACGAAAACCGTCTGAAATTTAACTAAAATGCTAGAATTATGAGGATTTCAGTAATTTAACATGACTTAATAGTGCTAGTACCGGATATATGTGCATTGTATTTTCAAAAACAGCCCATATCTATGTAGCAGAAGCATTCTACAGTCCAATAAATAACTAAAGGTTTACATTTTAACAATTTTGTAAAACTGCTATATTTTGGGGCCAAAAAGGGGTCTTACTGAACCTACTCCTTTACAAATTTTAAATTGTTAAAAATTGACTATAAAGGGCAATAACTCCTTAAGGGGTCAATTGACCTTTTTGGTCATGATGACTTATTTAGGTTTTACTTTGCTGTACATTATTACTGTTTATAGTTTATCTCTATCTATAATAATATTGAAGATAATAACCAAAAACAGCGAAATTTCCTAAATATTACCAATTTAGGGGCAGCAACCCAACAACGGGTTGTCCGATTCATCTGAAAATTTCAGGGCAGATAGATCTTGAACTGATAAACCATTTAACCTAACAGATCTGATCTAAATGCTTTAGTTTTTGAGTTATAAGCCAAAAACTGCATTTTACCCCTATGTTCTATTTTTAGCCATGGTGGACATCTTGATTGGTTGGCCGGTTCACCGGACACAATTTTTTTAACAAGATACCCCAATGATAATTGTGGCCAAGTTTGGTTCAATTTGGCCCAGTAGTTTCAGAGGAGAAGATTTTTGTAAAAGATAACTAAGATTTTACGGAAAATGGTTAAAAATTTACTATAAAGGGCAATAACTCCTAAAGGGGTCAACTGACCATTTCGGTCATGTTGACTTATTTGTAGATCTTACTTTGCTGAACATTTTTGCTGTTTACAGTTTATCTCTATCTATAATAATATTCATGATAATAATCAAAAACAGCAAAATTTCCTTAAAATAACCAATTCAGAGGCAGCAACCTAACAATGGGTTGTCCGATTCATCTGAAAATTTTAGGGCAGATAGATCTTGACCTGATAAACAATTTTACCCCGTCAGATTTGCTCTAAATGCTTTGGTTTTTGAGTTATAAGCCAAAAACTGATTTTACCCCTATGTTCTATTTTTAGCCATGGCGGCCATCTTGGTTGGTTGGCCTGGTCACCGGACACAATTTTTAAACTACATACCCTAATAATGGTTTTGGTTATGTTTAGTTAAATTTGGCCCAGTAGTTTCAGAGGAGAAGATTTTTGTAAAAGTTTACAGACGACGGACGACGGACGCCAAGTGATGAGAAAAGCTCACTTGGCCTTTCGGCCTGGTGAGCTAAAAAGGAATAATACTTATGACGCATCATGACACTTTTGGAGAGAATTAAGGATAAAAAATTCAAAAAATTATTACAACGACCACGGTATACAAAATTAGAAAAAAACAAATAAATAAAAATTCTTACAGAGAGTCCAGACCATACTGGGCTTCCAGTTGAAATAGGAAAACTGTCAACATCTCGTCCAACCACCGCGATAACTATACCAACTGTTATAGATAAGATACTGCAGTTTAGTAAAACCCATCCTATTATCTTATACTGTTCTAAGGCACGCACTCGCCTGTATTTTAATCTTGCTACAATGTAAAATCATAAACAAAAATGATGATGTCAGTTATTTGAAAGATCGACCAAATTTATGAATCTAAATAATATGACGTTCGAATCGTCTCGCATACTTCAGAAGAAATAATTAAACAGTATAATCATTAGGTCAAGCATGACCACGGAATGTTTATTATTAAACAGTATAATCATTAGGTCAAGCATGACCACGGAATCTTTATTTCCATCCGATTTTTATTTCTTTGCACGTGCTGAATATTTTAAGGAAATAATAATGACATATTTCTCCATTCAGAACTGCTCCAACACATCTCAGTAACACATTCTGAACTAATCATATATTGAATTTCTCAGGATCACTTATTATACATATTCTTTTACCGAAATTTATACGCTATACATTATTAAAAGTTATAGAAAAGAATTAAAAAATTTAAAACAAAGTATCCCTAAATGCGCGAAAATTTATAATGCGCCTTTGTTGATGTCAACAACAACTCCAATAACCATACGTTAAGTGTTATCAATATTTTTATCATATACTTTAATATAGAAAATAATTGTATAATTGTACCCCATGATAAAACTTATTTGTAAATTTATTTAATCATTATATTTGAAGAATTGCCTCAAATTCCGGAAAATATCCCTCAATGGTACTTTTTGTGTGTAAAACATAACAAAGTTTGTTAAAAAAAAATATACTAGGAATCAGGAAAATATATAATTAAAAAATGCAAAACAAGTATTACAACAAAAGCATTTTTTCAAAGTTTTAAAAATAGTCTTTGTCTGTATGTCTTCTCAGTTGAAGTATAGGATAAAAAGAACATACATGTAACTTTTCATATCAGACACCTTATCAGCCCATGGTCAAAATCATCCCTCGAGCATGTCGGCTCTCGGGCTGAAATCATGACCTAGGGCTGATAAGGGGTCTGATATGAAAAATACCACGTTATATAATATTATGATTATATCTTTTTACAGAAAAAATAAAAGAATCAAAAAAGTAAAATGAGAAAATATGTACGAAACATTTTACGGGAATTATAGGTAACCGTCAACCTTATATCAAAGACGACATTTTTTAACAATCAATAATGTAGTATACACCCACATCATTTGGATTGAATAGTTCTCGCAATAGTTTACCAAAAGAAATAAAGATTCTAATGCAATTTGGATGTAACATTTTTTTTCATTGGCTAAAAGTTGCCGTCAAATCCACAGTTGACCAGGCGTAACTAAGGAGGGACCCGCCATTTTGAATTGACTGAATCAACATATGTTAGATTACTTCTATATAATCGAAAATAAAACAACACCTACCTCAAATTTGGCGTTTTAATGTAATTTTATCCGAATTTGAAGCGTACGGGTAACGTGATAACCTCCAGTTTGTAAGTTTTCATTTGTAAGCCATGACGTCTTCGCCGTGTATCATCAGTACACCGGATATAGGTACTAACCAAGCGGGCATGATCGATTTTGACCTTACACGGTAACGAAAATCTTTGTTTTGCTTTATCAATATTCAATGTACATTTCTCAACATTTAAAATTCCTGCTCCCAAATAATTTTCGCATCGATATTTTCCTATTCATAAAAGAACTTTGATATTCTAATAAGAACAATTAACTTGTACAAATGCGCAAATAGTTGTGAATGTCAACATTCGATACAGTTGTTGAGACATTTATATGTTTTAACTGAAAGAAATCTAATACAGGGCAAAAGTAATAGTTACCTATCATAAAACTACCTGCGATTACTCATTCCTTGAAACTTTTTAGGTAATAAACGAGTATGAAAATAAAATTTTTGTGTACGGTGTACAACAACTTAACTATGCACCGTACATAAGGATTTATGTGGTCAGCTAAACACTGTACACAGCGCTTCTTTAGGGATAAAATATAGAAAAATAACATATGTATGAAAGATTTCAATGCCAATTATTGAAACAGCTATACTTATTACACACACACATTGACACTTCTTTTACAAGTATTTGCACATGCTTTTAGTAATCCCTCTTGTTTTGGGGAAATAATGAGTCATCTCTAATCATCAACCTACGACCAAATCATTTCTTAAAACAGCAATTATGTTTAGATTGAAGTACACATTGATATTATAAGAACAAAACAAAGATTTTTCGTTACCGTGTAAGATCGAAATAGATCACGCCCGCTTGGTTAGTACCTATATCCGCTGTACGATGATACACGGTGGTCTTTGTGCCAAAATAATTCATGAAGTTTCGCGGATTTTTTTCCATTTGTCTAATTTAGACGTTTTTTAAAGTTTTATCGTACTTTTTCTTTTTGTAATGCATTAGAATCGGAATAATAGTACTGTAGTTGAAGAGTTGCCACCGTCAATTTTGATTTGCGGTCGCAAATCTCCGTTTTACTGTCTCCGCTACGCGTCGCCAGTAAAACTGCATTTGTGGCCCTCAAATCTACAATTGACGGTGGCAACTCTACAACTACAGTACTGTTATTCCTTAATTAGTAATACACTTTTTAAGCAAAATCTTACTTTGTTTCATTAGAAAGGCAGAGTTATATGACTTTTCATCAATATCTATTTGTAACTGTATATAATCTATATATCATTATGCTACAGTATTTACTTTTGTATATGTTATTATTATTTTGTCTTTGAAGACTCCAAGGAAGATTAGTTTAAACGAATGGGATTGTCCTCTGCAAATAAAGATTTCGATTGATTTATTACATTGGCAATCATACCACATCTTTTTATATTTTTACTTATAGTTTAACCTAGTTTTGATGAGAGTCAAGAAATGATAGTTTTTAATCCTTATTTATACCGTTCGTTCCCTTCAGGAGTCTATTCATTTGATTGAACGCGTTTAGTGATGCGTTTGGAAGAATCTTTTTAACTATAAATGTAAGATGTCATGACGACAAAATAGGTATAATTTATTGATTACAATATTAATGTATTTATAGGAGAGTGAAATAGAGTGAATCACAGTTTCTGTTTATTTCTGGTTCAGCCCAGCGATACAAACTTGGGTAGTTGTTATGTAATTAACATGCACGTTATTTGTTAAGAACAAATTATTATTCTATCTTTGTTAAATAAACTGTATTTCTGCATGTGCAAATAATTATTTACATATATAGTAAATAGCTCATAAATCATTCTTTTAAGACAGAATATTTAGTGTTATTCAAAATTAAGGAGATGTTGAATGATTGACCATAAGACGACCAATTACATTTAAAGTGGATGTAAGCAATTATAGGAAACAAAAATGAGAAAAGTCAAACCGTTTAATCGGTTATAAAAGGCTCCTACATAAAAAACATGAAACAATTTAATTGAGAAAACAAACGACTTTAATTCATAACAAAACAATTAACGAAAGATAAATATGACATTGTTATATTTCCTATTTTGCAAATTCGGAATTTCAAAATATATCTATAACATCTCTCATTAACATGATTAAGAATGTGGCGGGGTTGAATATGTCTGTGAGTACTAACCCCCCTTTAATCTAAGACAGTGATGTAGCAGTCCAACAAAGGAACAAAATATAAAAATCAGTAGAAACAGACTTAGATATTCAACCGCACTTTGACCTCAGACTTTGACCCATATGATGGTTTACTTTGATAAATTATGACTTGGATTGAGAGTTGTCTCATTGGCACTCATACTCATCAGATCGATACAAAGCAAAACGTCCTCAAACATAAACACAAACCGGAC
Source organism: Mytilus edulis (assembly GCA_019925275.1). Classification (NCBI taxonomy): domain Eukaryota; kingdom Metazoa; phylum Mollusca; class Bivalvia; order Mytilida; family Mytilidae; genus Mytilus; species Mytilus edulis. The sequence continues at coordinate 19,543,065 of CM034350.1, forward strand.
GTGAATATGTATGTATATCTGTATATCAACCGTTTGAGTCTAAAATTAAGATTATCTAAATGATTATTTTTTTGTAAAATAGTTTCATTAAATACACTTTTTCAGATATTGGTTAAACAATTGTCTTTAAAACAAAGCTAATTATACATACCGTGTTCTTCATAAGTAACATCAATTTGCCTGTGCTGCCCCATCTTTAAGCAAATGAATTTTTACATAGCAACAATAAGCCTTATTCAAAACTTCGTATAAAAGTACGTTTCCTGGGGTGCGATGTATTTGCTGCATGAAATGACGACTTTTATGACTGAATTGATGTAATAAATGAAGCATAACGGATCAATTGCTAGGTGTTATAAACGCTTTCAGTTGTCAACAAGTGTGCTTTATAGGTAAACTGAATCTTTAATATTGCGTATCGAATAGAAAAAAAGTAATTTCGTGTGATGAAAAAAAATTAAATTTCACGAATATAAATACTGCTATTGTTCTTAACCATTCAATTTTATCGTTTGATTTAAATATGTTAGCTGCATGGGGAAGTTTGTAAAACTATGGTTTGTGTTTAAGAAGGGGTTGTAAAAATCATAAATTGTAAAAAGTTTCTCAATGTAAGATTTAATTATCAAGAAAAATACAAAAGCTAGCTTTACTAAAAGATATTGGATTCCCACATTTTTAACTTTTTATTCATTTTATGTAACCCTGCTAGTTATGCATCATTAAACCTTGTCCTTTAATCAAAATACACCCAAACTTGTTTTGTAAACAAATAATACTACTCAGTACGCTTCTGACAAAATATTTTTCGATTCCTTCTATTCACTTTTCTTTTCTAAAATCATTCCCACATTCATTTCCTACAATACCTTTTTTGTCCATTTTAAATGAACATGCGCGCGACGATTCTTTTTTCAAGTTTTATTTGAACAGTCTAACGACGATTCTTTCTTCCAAACATATTAAAAATATACGATCCTTTTCCCGCCATACATTTTACATGAACAGTTACGCGATGAACGTTTCCCGCTAAAACGTTCAGTATTCATATTATTTGAATGTTTTGTTAATCATCTGAGATTATTCTTGAAGCGTAGACTAGTTCATGGTGTAAACGCTTTTTGATGTTCTACAAGTTACATTTTATTCGGACACAACATAAGGTATATGATAATATTGGACAATATTGAGCACGGAAACAATTGTATATAATTTAATTTTGGATGTGACGCGTCTTCTGATTGGCTGACGTCGTTTTGTTTATCAGCTCATAGACATAATTATGCCATGTGACCGTGACGCCATTAACATTTTTTCATGATTTACTCCGGTTTAAAATGGAATTAAGAATTAAATTATAAGAAATGACTGTAATATTTTTTCTGCCTATTCGAAATAACATAAACATTTTTGGTGCATACTTTAAATAACCCTCTACGCGGGTAATTCAGTGTGCACTACATTTTTATGTTATTTCTTCATAGACAGAAAAAATATTACAGTCATTCCTTAAATGAAATAGTGTAATTATATGATAGTATTTACTATAAAAGTTCGATATTTGCATCTACCAATCCATTCAATAAATACAATAACTTTTTTAATCTGCCTCCTACAATTTGACCAAAGCAATCTATAGAACCGAATAATAAAGGGTATTTTGTGCACGGATGTAAAGTAATATTTTGAAAACTCGAAAAGCATGTTGACAATAACCATATCTTTTAGAGACACGATGTGAATTATAATAGTTCTGGGGTGTAAATATGTGTAGAATTTTTTTGTGTAGAAATTACCCCGACATGACAAAATGTATTACAATGCAAACGAGACGACCAATTGTCTGAATATAACAAAAGAGAATAAAAAAAAAAAAATTTGATATGCAGCGACCAGCTATAACCACTGAATTACCAGCCTTGACATTAGGACAGGCAAATAAAAAATGTCGCCGGATTAAACATAGTTGAGAACGCTCAACCCCCTTTCCAATTGGAAAGTGGTGTAACAACATAACACAAGAAGACACTGTTTCGGCTTGAATTAATTTTTAGTTTTACAGTTTGGGATACATATGGAGGAGACCGTCATGATGTCGCAAAAGAAATCGGGGAGAACAAATGTTTAATGGTCGATAAGACGTCAACCCAGTCCGCAGTAGCTTCTAGGCCACACAAGAGCGGGATAGAAGGTCAAGAAGTAACTAAGATGAAAGGGCAATATATAAACTCATCATAGAGGACTAAAATTGTGTACGCAATGCAATATATTTGGTGTAAAGACTCATTTACAGTCAGAGAAAAACATGACTTTATGCAATGACAAGCTACAGATATCGCCCGATTGCACGGCCGACACTCGGCTAACCGAGAGATTGGTCGGTTAATCTATATTGAGTATGTGGCTATATCGGCGGTGGGTCTGTTAATCGGGTTGGCTAAAGTCTGTTAATCAGGTGTTATCGAGGAAATCATTGGAAATTCTGCATGTTTCATTGTATAACTTTTTAAATATATGTTTATCATAAAAATTATTCATGTCTAACAAAACAATTCAATGTACTGAATCCAGTGGTGTAATTATTATTTTTCTAGCTTCGATGTACGATCTATAAAATGAAAAGGCGTATTACTCATCAATAAATTTATACACATTTTACACACACAAAATGTACACAAAAAGACACTTTGGTTGAATTTACTTGCATGCGATATTTTGAACATCGAACAAAGACAGGCATTATGTTTGTCAACCAAATTGATATCATTGTGTGAAAAATCTACACAAAAATCTGTTTTTTGGTGACATAAATCAATCTTTATTTAAAACCTGGTCTGTTAATGGGTCGGATGTATAAAACCCGGTCTGTTAATTGGTCTGTTAAGAGTTATGAATGGCAATAAAAGTATAATTTTATTGCTGTATGGGGTGTTATCGGATCAAATGGGTAGGCTCAAGACGAGTGGCTAAAATATACGGAAACAACCCATGAGCAATGAAACATAATATATACGGAAACACTGACATGAACAATGAATTTAGGCCATGAATATTGAAAACTGATATAAAAAAAGTGTAATATTAAAGTATTATTATACATCATGTTAAAATGCCATATTTTGATTGCCTAATACGAAGGTGTTAATTTACTCTATCACATGGCTGAGCGGGTGACAATTTTTTGGAATGTCACCCTCTCGGCTAGACAAATCAAAAATCGGCATTTTAAACGACAATGAATTGAATCTACATCAAGTTATTTTATAGACAATGCTTAAAGTTCTAATTTACTATACAACGAAGCGTGGAACGACTCAAACTTATTTCTTTTACAATTGTTGGAAAAACGTATTTCACTTGTTAATAGTTTTACTTTAAAACCTATAAATCATTGTGTGTTATGCTTATTGTTGATATTAAACGCATTCGTTCACCATCGATGGGTTTCAACTGGTGATGTACATTTCATCATGTTCATTGTGATGTATATTTCTCCGCCAGATATGCGGCCTTTTGAAAGGGGTATTTACCCAAAATTTAAATAAAATAAATAACAATAACAAAATAACAACAATTGAAAATATTTTTTTTCTTGATAGCAGAGCTTTTTTTCCGTTTCGGGCCTAATCCTTGTATCGTTTATATGTCGAGTCAATGCACTACTATTGTCTATTTACTTCACTTCTGATGATTTTTCAAATACCCGTTACGCTGTCAAGTACGTGACTACATAGAAAATACTTTATAATAAAACTCATCTGTTAAAGAAAATGATGATAGGACATTCATTATAATAAATCAAATATCACATAGCTGAGAGGGTGATAGATTAGATCGGTATCCCTCGAAAAAACATTGTCAACCTTGGCTTCGCCGCGGTTGACAATGTTTTCTCGGGACCTAATCTGCTCTATCACCCTCTCAGCTATGTGTTATTTATATCTTATCACATATTTGTTACGGATACGGATAATTTTTTAAGATTTACCTGTTATGTTTCATTAAATTGTTATAATTGAACTTTTTTTCCCTCTTTTCTGCAACACTTAAATAGCTTAAAGATTATAACATGTTTTTCCATATTTGCCCTGGTATCATTCCTCGACCCATATCGGCCCTCGGCTAAAGCCTCGAGGCCGATATGGGAGTCTCGGGATGATACCAGGGCTAATATAGAAAAGGGCATGTTATAATCTATACATATTGATTTCATCCAAGAATGGTCGCATATATCATGTGAATTCTGTTTAGGTTGTCATGAATGACACTAATTTGTATCTAAATTGGTATTAACCAGTATATAAATCAGAGATAAACGTCGTAATGTAACTAAACATCAGTAAGTAAAATATATTGGGATGCTAGAATATATAAAGAATAAAGAAATAATAATGAGTAAGATAAAATAAAATGTAGAGAAAAGTAACAGACAATTTAAAGAATATAGAAATAAACAACACCCCCAATCCGGACCCTCATTGTATACACGAGAATCTGGATGGAAACACAGAATATATAGAATAATAGATAAGGACAGTAGGAAGTGATGCATTAATAAAAAAAGATAGAAAAAAATAATAACTGTTTGAGAATAAAGACATGAAACACCCCTGGGTGTTGAAACAGTAACGGATTGCTATGTACTCATATTGGTAATAAATGCTAAAAGTTTACATGCGGACAACTGCAGTTCTCCTCTGCACTATTGTCGTGGCTAAATAACTCTTAACTGACACAATTTCAATTGTCCAACCCATTAACAGACTTTATTCCCATAATGTTCACTAAAACGTGGTATTACTCACGTTATATTACAATTATGAAATATTTACTAATTTCAATTTATATTTTAGAACCAAAGTACGATTTTGTGTCCTTTAAATGATATCTAAAATTGTTTTTTTCGCCTTTCATTACAAAAATTGCTATGCGTATAAGCATAAATACTACATACTTGCGCGACGCCTTTTAGTTTTACTGAAAACTGCGCAGACTATGAAATGTTTTTACAGTTGGAAAATGTTCTATGATATATATCATTTTGTCAGACACTTTTCTTTTTTTTATTTGATTCTTATAATGTACCTAAAATCTGTATATTAAATAGATTTTAATATTAAAATTGTGCGTTTTACTCTTAACAGACGTATAACCAACCCGATTAACAGACCAACCGCCGATATAGCCGCATACTCAATATAGATTAACCGACCTATCTCTCGGTTAGCCGAGTGTCGGCCGTGGATTGTAGGACCATAAATATGCATATGTTTATAGCAGTAATTATATTTACTTTGATTTTAAATCACCAATAACGCACTTATATTGGGGTTCGTGTTGCTTATCCTTTAGTTTTCTATGTTTTGTCATATGTACTATTGTTTGTCTGTTTGTCCTTTTCATTTTTAGCCATGACGTTGTCAGTTTATTTTCGATTTATGAGTTTGGCTGTCCCTCTGGTATCTTTCGTCCCTCTTTTAATGTTATAGTGCCTGTAAAACAATAGTTAAAGATCCAATTACAGTGCTGAATTGATAATCTTTTAAGATAAGTTTATTTCAGGGATCGATAAGTTTTCACGGGATGTACTTAATTTTCGTGCTCGGTAAACAGCATCTCAATAAAAAAAAATAGTATGTGCTATCCCGGTTGAAATATGTTTTCTACAACAAGTAAGCCAAACTGCCAAACTAAATCATAGTATCTACGGAAGGATTTATTAGTTATTTGTGGTAACGAAATTCCTGACATTAGAGTTTACCAGTACTAGTAATACATAGATAACGTTTATTTAAACCCAAAACGTCACTTCAGACACGGGCATAGCAAACGAGTGACGAAGTTGAAAGCATTCCTTTGTAAAATAAACTGACCCCCTCACAAATTGGTTGGCCGTTATTGAATATCTGTCTCAGAGATTACAACGGATATGTTCCTAATGTCGTAACATCAATCCAGTTCCCTTTCCCCGAATGTGACCTTCCGAATTAAACTTTTTGCCTTTTTTTTTACATGAGCAAAACGACGGGTGCCATATATGAAGCAGGATCTGCTTACACTTACGGAGCACCTGAGATCACCCTTAGAATAAGGTAGGGTTCGTGTCGCTCAGTCTTTAGTTTTCTATATTTTATTTTGTATTCTGTTGTTTGTCTGTTGTCTTTTTTCGTTTTAGCCATGGATTTGTTAATTTATTTTCGAATTTTTGAATTTTCCCATTAGTATATTTGGCCTCTCAATTTTGATATTTAAAACACCGTAAGATGGTGCAAAAGGAAATATCACCGTTTAAAAATGAAACAAAATACAATAGGGAATGAAACATCACATCCTTTATCGTAAATTCCCATGTAAAACTGAAATATCTAGATATAGAAAGTGACAGTTATTTCCGTTTATATTTTATTTATTAAAATTAAGTTCCTGTTAGTATATTAAGAAAATTTTGATTATTTAACGAAAAAATATCATTAAAATAATGGTAACTGTGTTAAATTTATCTATTAATTTCAATCCTGGTATCTATGATGAGTTTTGAATACAATTTAGACGGATCTTTACTGAGTTTGAACATAATATGTCATTCATCACATTATAATAACTTTCCTGCTATTAAATGGGTGCAGTTGGTGCCTACAGGAATATCTACAACCTTACTGTCGAAACGTACACATGCACGTTTTATCAAGGAGAAAATTAGCAACTACAATCATCTCATAACACCTCCATTAAGTATATCTAGAATATTTATCTTCTCATCAGAGAAGGCTTAAAGAGAAACATTTCTGCCATCAGATTAAGAAAACGAACATTTAGTTAAATAGGGAAACTCGGAATTGCTAAGATAACGTCGACGTGTAGTGTAAAACGTTAAAAAGGAAAAAAAATCAATTGTCAACAGAATAAAAAAAAACCCATCAAAAGCACGTAATTTGTCTAAAAATATCTGAAGAATATTTTAAATTAAAGATAAGTTCTTTGATAGTTGTTAAAGAACTAGTTAAAAGCACTGAAAGAGAAGTTTAAGAACACTTCTAGAGGTCGAGATCAAACAATGTTTTACGGGTTATTGTAAATTTTAGGTAAAAAATACATAGTAGGGACCTCCAAATGCTTAGAATAGGCATTACGCTGTGATATAGTTTTGATATGATTATTTTCTATAGGACTTTCTGTGGAGCACTCGTTGTTGATGATGAGAATAGACGATGATCAATAAGGATACGGATTACGATTTATGCTTAAAGTAGGAGACTTGCCATTTGTATTTTGCTTGGTAGGCAACCATTTGATTGTAAGTTGTTGTTGAAAAGTCGCTAAAAAAACTGAGCATGTTTTATAAAAAGGTCAAAAAACAAAAATATCTAAATCCAATGCAAATTCAAAAAGGGGGAGTCCATAAAAATGACTAAATCAATCGTTAGATTTCATCAAACTACGGAACCAAAGGTATACCAATATGACAAGAGGTCAATAATGGGATCTGCTGCCTTATTTGGAATAGACTCATCAATTTTTAAATCTCCTTGTTGGAGTAACAACCAAATTTACAAGTTTTCTATATGGTTACATAAGCCTGCACACATCTTAGTTAACCGAAACGTTCGAATAAGAAAAATCGAAAAGTTCAAACAAAGTATGAGGTCGAAGAGCACTGATGACCAACCATTCCTAAAATTACAAATTCCTTTTGAATTACCCAACAAAAGAGGAAAAGAAAGTACGAGGGAAACGCGTAACTCCATTGCAACCACTGTCCAGTTTCTTTTTGAAAGAAGTAATATTCCAACAAAAACCTGCATTTGAAATATGTAAAGAGATACATTGTCAACCGATGTTTCCTTGATAGAAGTTACTGGTTACAAGATGGGGTAATCTTTTTGAAAGTTTCACGGACAGCATTTTTATTTGTTTTTTTTTCGGTATTGTATATACCTCTCACATATGATATCATATATGTTCAATTTGCAGTCACCATTTTGTCCAACTTTCGTCGTTTATGACATTCCAGAATTGATTACCTGAAATGAGAAGATGTCACTAGTGGAGCAGGAGCAGACATCACAAAGGAGCCCGTAGTTTTGACGTCATAATAGAAGATATCTGACGCCACAACAAAAAAGAAATTGATGTATGACGTTGGTAGTTCAAGATACGCAAATTCTCAGGTAAAACGTTGCAGATTTCCAAATGGCGGTAATAGTTATCAAAGGTACCAGGATTATAATTTAATACGCCAGACGCGCGTTTCGCCTACATAAGACTCATAAGTGACGCTCAGACCAAAATAGTTATAAAGCCAAACAAGAACAAAGTTGAAGAGCATTGAGGACCCAAAATTCCAAAACGTTGTGTCGAATACGGCTAAGGTAATCTATGCCTTGGATAAGAAAATCCTCTAAGCAACAAACTATAAAAATTAAAATAAATTGAATGTTGACTTCAAATACAAAATATATATAGGTGCCTTTTTCAAAATAAGCGTCTAACCAATATGTCGGAGTGTTATGGATATTCTTTTGTTCCCTCCTGTTTTTAAAAAGTTTTTACCTAGTTTTATAAATTATGAATTAACGCGAATTGAACGTCGGTTAACTAATGTTGCCACTTATATACCTTAAAATAAAAATATGAAATGTTTGAATGTCTGATAGATCCCGGTTGTATTGTGTCTGAAATTTGTCTTTTCACATTGCTTGTGTTCAATCTCAATGTTGCACCGATAGTTATGTACATTGTTAATCAGAATTAGAAAATTGTAATTATTTTTTAGCAGGTGGTGTATTCTCCTGTCAGAAAGTACATTCATCCAAGATAACTTATCGTAATAGTTCTACCGTTTTATTAAGAAATCGGGGAAAGTTTAGCTTAATAAATGACGTAATGAGAGTCCATCTATCTAAATTAGCAAAACTTTATATACTATAGTACATCGAATGCATATGATTCACAGGATATGTTTGTAAACCATTTTATATCCGGTGGTGTATTCGATAACGAAACAACAGGAAAAAAGAAAAGAACAGTATGGCATTTATCATATTAACATTTTATTTCCTTGGTAAGTTTTTATATAATTTCTTAAGGTATTTCATGATTTTTGCAGAAGAAAAAACTACTGGCATATTTGTTCATTAAACTTTTTGTGTTATTTTAGTGTATAGTAATAAAACTAACGATTAATAAAGAAAAGGAAGTAATAATTTTTTTTTCATTTCATATTTCATATCATTGATAACTGGCAAATTAAAAATAAATATGTTATATGGGAATTCTGGAATGTAAACCATAGGGTAAAATGGTCTGATCGAATACTCAATTTATTTTCATATTATCTGAACGCTTATAGCGAAATAATATTTCAACATTTCTCTTTAATAAACGTTTGATGAAAAAATGAAAAATATATTCCTACATCGAATCTATGAGTGAGAACAAGGGTTTAGATCATTTGTCACAAATAAATTGTTCATTAAAATCTATGAGAACAAAAATACTTAATGACAGTTGGTGTATTTGAATACAATCTTATATTTGTGATAGAAGTAATTTGAAAAAACGAAGCAATAAAGAGTGGCAAATATACACATAAAAAGTAAACTAAAAAAAAATACTTAACTCCGACGAAAATTCAAAACCAAAAGCCCTTAATCAAAACGATATTATAGTTTTTTCACATACAAACATCTAACACGATTCATATGATTTTCTATAACACAGATACACATTTGCAATATATACACCAACCTTGAAAATATTATGACTGGATTCGTGGGATTCGAACATGTATACAATATTAGTTCAGCAAATAAAATGTCTGAAACTTTTGGTGAAATACCACCATTGATCTTCCATCATAATTTTTTTTTTAAATAAATTGTCAAAAAAAATATCTTTGATTCAAATAAAAAAATACTTTGCGTGAGTAAAGTTTTATCCTGTCCAGTACTATAGACAAAATTTCACTTAAAATTTCATTGCATATATGAATATAACAATTAATGGTACTTAAGCAATACATTTTTCACCTGTTCTTTTCCTGTCTTTAAGCTTTAGTAACTGTAAACGTATAGTTTCACAAATTTTCGATAGAAGCTCCAAATAAAAACAATATTGGTGCTTTAAAAACCCAAGATATATTTGAATAACTCAGAATCTTTTTACAGCAATGAAATATTTAATTGATTTCCTACAACCGTCAAATTCAAAGAAATATTTTTTCGACCCTTTTCGCATGTAGCCGGATATGACGTACAATGATTTGGTGGTATTACATCTTTAAGTTAGTACTTGAATTATAACTTCGCTATGAAGGCGTATGACAGTATTTTACACACGTATGTTCCTCACACTGAACGCGAGAAATATGCCTGCTAATTGGGGTTGCGATAGCGGTGAAGTCTTAAGCAAGTTATACAAAAAAAATATATAAAAAAATAAAAAGATGTAGTATGACTGCCAATAAAACAACTTCCACCCGAGCCAAATAAAGCAAAAGTTGTCAACTCTAGGTAATTATATAGTAGGCTATAAAATGCCCCAAAATTAAAAAGGTAAAACAGTTCAAACGAGAAAACTAACGACCCGATTTATGTACAAAACTATTTATGAAACACAAATATTATATACAGCAACAAACGACAACCAATGAATTACACGCTCCTGATTTGGGACAGGCATATGCAGAAAGTGTCGGGGTTAAACATGATTGCTTGTGCTAATTCATCTAGCTAACCTAGAAAATGAAGTAATAGTGCAAAATAAGAATAAACTATAACAATCACTTGAAAATAACTTAATTATTTAGATCGATACAACACACTCAAACATATACAAAAGGCAAAAAGAGCAGATCTTATGTTACTCGCAGTAATTTGAAACTAGTTCAAAGTCAATAACTACTGATAGAAAAGACTAAAATGTCAATTAGTACACATCCAATCTCCAACGAATTAGGTTAATTTTCAATAGTTAGAGTAAAACATAACGTTGTGCAATACTAAGATATAGGTATCTACAGATTATTGTCGAGGCTAACTTCTAATATCGTATACAGAAAACAATACAACCATACAGTTTGATGTTTACTTCATTTTATCATATACTTAGCATTGATATGATAGCTTTTGCATATGTGTACATAATGAGCGGAAGTATGCAAGCCATAATTTTCCACCCGGGCTGATAACCCATATCAGGTGCATCTCGTGCAAAAACCCATCATAGTGCCTCTCGTGCAAGTTACTTGCGGTGTTTCTGGTATCGATTGTTTACTTTTCCATTGTGACGTCAGATATATTTTATGACGACGTGGGGATAGTTTAGTACTTGCCATTGACTATTATGAATCATTTTATAGTACAACAAACATGGAGTAATAATGATCATAAAACTCTTCCAAATTTTCAATGTTTCAAAATGTCTCTATAGGAAATGTTACCATATATGGAGGTAGTGATGCTGTTGTTGGATAATTATAGTATATATGATTCATAATTTAACTTCTTTATAAAGTTTTTGACAATTTTAGTTATTGCATTTGTTTATTTGCCTTACATAAAACTATTGTGGGAAGTATATGATAAAGCGATTAATACATGGCCTTTTCCATATCAGCCTGGGTATCATCCCTCGACCCATATCAGCACCTCGACTCCGTCTCGGGCTGATATGGGGGTCTCGGGATGATACCCAGGCTGATATGGAAAAGGCCATGTATTAATCTCTATATATCAGAAACTACTAAGGCGACGTCTTAACTCCCGCGGTATTCTCGACATTTTCCGGGCGGCGAAAAGTAAATATCCAAATTAAATTACAATCAAGAAAAAAAATTAATTAAAATTACTGTCTCTCAAATTCAAAACTTAAACTTAAAACTTAAGCACAGTCACTAGCTTCTAGACTAGTTATCTTTCGATTAAATCTCTATTTCGTATACACAAATCACAGTATGTCATTTTTTTCTGTGTACCTGTTCTTTCTTTCAATGAAATAGTATCATGTTATAGGTTTTTGAAAGTAAGTTAATAAATCAAATATTTTTGTAACAGTCCATAATAAGTCACAACAGTTCAATAGATAAGTATCATTCAGTCCATCTCTTGATATTTTCCCTGTCGGTTCTGCTTCCTCAACTCTCTCGATAATTTGGCAACGTGTCTGTTCCTTTATAATTTCTTCTAAGCCAAATTCCTCTGATTTATTCGAAACCAGTACGTTTAAGATGCTGGATGTCGTAGACGAAAGTACCCTACCCAGCTGTAAGGGTCCTGATAGTAAGTATCCAAGCTTTGACTTCATCGCGATCGGTCCATCTCCTCGTATTACTTTGTCTTCGATAAAGTCCCAATAGTGGTCGGCACCAATAAGTAATGATATCTCAAAATAATCGTCTTTGGTAACTGGGTGAGCGAGTCTTAATCCTTTCAGATAATCCATATTTCGGTTAACGTATCGCATATGATTATGTATTGGAACTGCTATGGTAGGAACAATTAGGACTTCAATCGGACTTTTACGACTATTTTCGGTTTCGATAAATACGGTGGTTGTGCATATTTCTCTCGTGCTCGTGTTGTCCTTTCCAAATGCCGATAAGTGTACAACTTCAATTCCTTCAATTTTCAATTTCAATTTCTTCGCTAGATGCTCTGTTAAAAAAGATCTTTGTGCACCCTCATCAAATAAAACATTCGTATCCATAGATATATTACCTGACCATACAGGAGCTACCGCCGTTTTCAGTAGCACATTTGTACGCATCTGTGTCGATAAATGCAAAACTTTAGTATCTTCCGGGTTTTCAGTGTCATTTATAAGATTGACGGGTGTAGATTGAATCTGTTTATTTGTATTGCTTGTAATGAACGCTAAACATTTGCTGTTAACATTATTACTCGCACTACATAAACTGGAATGATGTCTTTGCTTGCAGTGTCGACACGTTCGTTTCGATTGACACTCATTAGGCCTCATTAGCATTATGATTTCCTAAACAGTTAAAACATAAATTATCACGAATTACGATAGACATTCGGGCTGTGCTATCACTAATATTGGTACAGTTTGTTGGCGCATGTATCTCTTTACAAAAACACATGGTCTCTCCGTAATATTCCGGGGGTGGCTCTTCGCGTTGTGTGCTGTGTGTATTCGCGGTGATTCTATTCTTGTATGAAATGTACATGTAGATGCGGTTGTGAAACAATTGGCGTGCGGGTTCAATTGAGAGGAGTCGCTTGCGGGTACACTATTTGCTGTAGGGGAAATCAAGGTATGCATGGGTGTATCAGAGGGAGTAACGTTACTAGCTTGAAAAACGGTAGTATTGACGGGTAAATTATGACTTTTCGACTGGGAGGGATTAATGAGTTTTCTAATTTGACGAATTTTTTAATCTAAATCGAACAATAAATCTGCGGGAATTTCTCGCTACATTGAAGACCTGTTGGTGACCCTCTGCTGTTGTTGTTTTTTATTTGGTCGGGTTGTTGTCTCTTTGACACATTCCCCATTTCCATTCTCAATTTTATGTACTCATCTGTTTGTTGAATTTCACCCACCACGTCTTCATCCGAGCTTGCGTCCACAATTTTATCATTCAGATCTGTAAGAATATCCCTTTTAAATTACACGGAATCTAAAAAAAGTGACGTCCTCAATTTCTATTTCGGAAGTGTCTCGTATGTCTCCAAAATTCTTCCAAAGTCTTGTAATTGCTCCTTTATGTCCAGAACGAACGGCTTTCAGCTTTGTATCCATTTTCCCTTTTGGTCACGACACCATAAATGTCGAGGCTAACTTCTAATATTATTAATTCGTATATTTTAACAAATTTGATTCGTTTAGGGATAGTCACATGTTAAACTATATTGTCGAAGGTAGAGAGAAAACGGCGGATAGCAAAACGCATATTGACCTGCAAAAAGCATATTGCACGGTTATTTTTGAGAATATCTAAAAACCAATATACTTTGAGACGTCATGTAATGAATTTCAGGATATTGTTTAACGTTTGGAACACATGATATCTGTGATCGATTATTTGACGAAAAAAATCTTCAAATACATAAGATGTCCAAAAAGTAAAGTAAATGAAATAACAACTTATATGTTGTTATTGTCAAGGAGACAATGTAATATCTATAAAATTCCAACAAACCTAAATGACGATTTTTATACAAATATGGTCAGAAATTAATAATATAACAAATATAGCCTTTGTATGAGGTCAATACAGGATATATCGACCCAAAGAAGTATATCGACCTCGGAGTTCGTCCTCAATCAATATACTTCTTTCAGGTCAATATATCCTTGTATCGACCTCATACAAAGGCTATATTTGTATAATATCGTATACAGAAAACAATACAACCATACAGTTTGACGTTTACTTCATTATATCAGAACTACTAAGGCGACGTCCCACACTGACGTCAACCCTAGATACATAACGGTAAAACGCGACGTCTTGACTCCCTCGGTATTCTCGACAATTATAAACATCTGAATACACATCAATGTGTATAAAATTAAATTATTTTTAGTTGGGTTTTAATTTATTGATAACAAAATCAATATTGATATCCATAACCCTGTATAACGAGGTCTTATCACAGTGTTGACTTTGTAACTTTTTAGAATATTCTTTTTAAGAGGTTTACCTGGTTTTATTTAAATTTACTGGCTTGGTAAACAACATTACCGTCAAAATTAGTATGTGCTATCCCGTTTGTAATAATTCCTATTTTTTTATCTATGAAGTAGTTAAGTTATAAGCTTCAAGTAATTCATTGTAACTAAATCAATTGATTCCAATAAACATGTAAAACATTGCGTATAACATGAAATATTAAATAACATTTATAAAACATATTGTATATAAGTATTAAAGGAAAAAAGTTCGTAACATATGAAAAATGTTCATTGTTTGACGGTAATAATCCTTATACAAGTGGTGAGACTTTAATAAAACATTGAATCTGAATCTGAATACTTAGAAGTCTTAAATTGGCTAAGGAAGTACAATTAAGGTGTTCGTACTGTGCCAGATAACGTGATATTGTTTAATTGCCGATGAAACAACGGCCATCAAAAACTTAAGGAAAGAATGTTTACAAATATATAAGCTCACCAATGAGAAAAAAAACCTGTATAAAAGCCTGTTATTAAATGATTAATTTAGTATAGTAAATTACTGGAAGTTACCGGGAAAATGTATGATTTGAACTATGCAGTACCGTATTAAAGCATGCTGATGAGTTTGTTCTCATATAAAAGTTCAAAAGAGTTGAACAGGGAGAACTGTTACTAAATTGTTATATCTAAAGTGAACCAGCCATGTTTACTCTTGACAATTTTGTTTAATAACTGCATTCCTTAAGTTGATGTAGCTGAACAGATATTTGAATTTCAAGTACATCATTAGTCAAGGGTGAACCATATAGAAAGATTAAAGGTTAAGAGTATATTTACTTTAACTCGTGCAACTGAGGCCAAACAAATTAGAAAATATATCAATTATATCAAGTTGGTGCTTGAGATTAAAGAAATCATATCTATTAGAATAACGTTAATTAGGTAGAGTCATAAGAAGCTTACGGTAAATATGATATCCTTTTCTAAAATGACAATGAATTTCTAACATATATTTTCAAAATTGTATTACGTAAAAAGTCTAGTAAGTTGAACTCACTCAGTGCATCAGTCAGTTTTACTGTAAAACAAAATAGTTTTTTCGATATTTATTTATACTTTCAAATAAAAATACCATACCTACCGCATACCCAAGGTATTTTGAAAATGTCTGAAATAGCCTTTTATCTACAAGTGAGAAAACTTCACACTAATTGCATGAATGTAAACTTATTTCGATTAAAGAACCAGGCTCACGTTCGTTAAAATATGTTCTTGAATTTTAACCGCATTATAAAGAATTTAGTCTGATTTAATACAAAAAAGGCAAATATCATAATTCTTACTTTTTAAGTCCTTAACTCTTGGAATTTTATGTAAATCAAACATACCTCATGAAACTGCATAAGTTGGACCAAGGTTAACATTGATTCCTTAGACACAACATTTTTTCTTAGTCAAGGTTAGGGACCAACGTTATGATAGATACTATAACAATTCATAATAAAGTGTACACAAACTGACATACAACAAAGATAATGTATGCCTAGGAATCATAACTACTAGATGCTGCTCGCGAAATCGAGGTACAGTTGGGCAAGTGTTGAGACAATATTTTTTTTTTAAATTTCGCGGGCAATGCGTCGAATGAGCTTGCACAAAGGCGTATATGACATGGATCAATAACTGTCTCCAAATTCTTAAAATTGGCATTTTTCTATGCCAAAAAGATTGTTTCAAAGACAAATTTAGGAAGTACAAAACACTTCATTTATACGTTACATAACACATGTTTGTGACTTTGTATTGTTCCAGAGGAGTTGCGGATCAATGTAATCGGTCTCATCTTTTAGTATGTAATTTATCATATCATGTACCAACAAAGAACAGTAAAATCAAAAATATTTTTTAAGGAGTATTTGTAGTAACTGTGGAAGAAGAACTTCTTCTTTGGTCTGTTTACACAATTCCAAAAAACTATTCAAATAAAAAAACAAGAGATACAACTCAAAGCTTTATTCAAAATATAGTTGGAAACATTGACTGAACATAACAGTTAGTACGACTATATAAAACAAGGGTGGGGATAATAAACCTTTGACCTATCACTTTTATTTCATTAGTTGCTTTGGTTAATAGCTTACCTCGATTTTGAATTCTACATTAAACAAATGTGTTGATGATTACCAGATATTTGAATTAATTAGTAAGGGTTGAGAAATTAATACATCTTCCCTTTCCTTATATTTAAATCAGTTGAAATCTTATTTTACAAACACATGGTGTTAATGGAATAAGTCTGAAGAAATAGAAAATGATATGAATATTTATCGTAAACTGTCTGCTTTATTATATGAAGTCGTATTTGCTGACTCATCTGAAGCACTTCTTTCCCAATTGAACAAAAATTGGGGAATATTTAATACTTTGAAAACTTATTGTGAGTTCAAGTGATACATATATTATGATCTTATTCTCAAATTTCCATTTGTTTTTGATGAAAATGAATTGTCAAAAATATTTCATATCTTTTTTTAAAAAAAAGTATGTAAATTGTCACATAATAGTTGTATGGGTGAATGGATAATATCCATACCCAATATTGGTGATAATTGTGGTCATAGTAATGATTGTTGTTGAAAACTAACTTTATCCCACAGTTGTTAGTCTAAAACGAAAGTAATAGGACCAAAATCAACAACATTATTTACTAGGGTATTCGTATTGTCAAAAGTGCTATCGTACAGAACACATAAAGATCTGAGTTTTAAAAGTATTTAGATATATTTCCAGAAAGACATAGGGTTATAGTTTGTAGGTTAAGAACTGGTAACCATAGATTCCCAAATGATACTGGTTGATTAATTCGGTTGTTCATACCGACAAAATAGATATTGTAATTTATGACAATGTCAAGAATTGCTGGACGAATTTTTTTTTTTTGTGTAATTCTCTAGACGATTCATGAATACATCTTTTGGATAATGTTCACTGGAACAGTGTGAAGGTAATCAAATATTACAAATCATTACAAACAACACAAAGAAATACAAAAAACTTTTATGAATGTAATACCCTTTCTAGCAGGTTTTCAAAGCTAGTATTTGTCTGACTGTCTTTTTGTTGTAATAACCTTGAAAATATTGCAATTATTTTATTCGTTGTACTAATGTGTATTCACTTGGTTTTACGATTGTCTCGTTTGATATCGAAAGATTTCTTGTGACGTTTGGTTCCTTCTCTATTTACGTATACCACACAGCCTTCTTTTATCATACAAACAATAACAACAATAACAACAAGCATAATTATGTTATTCCCTGTTCCGTTCTTGTTTTTATTATTGTTTTAATTCTGAGTAATTCCTTACTTCCTTTCAATTTAATTCGGAAGTTCATTGATTGATAAAATCAAAGTACTTGTGAATGTCTACTTAAGGAAAAATGTGCACATTTTTGATAAACATCTACTAGAAGTGTATTTTTGCAATGAATATAAATAAGTATGATATAAATATTTCAAGGTTGACAAAAAAGATTAACAAATTGTTAAATGTATATGGCTAAACATAGATTTTTATTTTCGGAATAAGTTTAAGCATTGTCATCAAATTGGGTAACTCCAACCATTTTACCTAAACTGTCAATTTATACATAGTTAGGACTTAGTGAAGTATATATGTATGCATTGGTTGAATAATTCCCTAACAATACATTTGCGTAACCCCATTTCATGTTATTTGAAACAGAATGGAAAAATAACCAAAAAATGTTTTATTCTATCGAGATATTTCTACCTTTGATTTTGATTTTAATCTCAATTTACTATTCAGCATTATAACAAATTTCAAATAAAAGCTACATTTAAAATAAACAACACAATGTTACGCTAGAAAACAAAATACTATTAAATCTGAAAATGTGTTGTTGCTTAAGTTATAAGGGGTGTCATCCTGGTTTGCCCACTTTTAATCACATGCATATGTAAACATAGGGGGAATTGTTGTTTTAACAGTTGCAGTTTATTTCTGAATTACAGTCATATTTTTACCTTTATTTTACCTGTAAAATTTGATAAATGATACAATATTCTGCTATTTAATC
The DNA here is from genome assembly GCA_019925275.1 of Mytilus edulis. NCBI lineage: Eukaryota > Metazoa > Mollusca > Bivalvia > Mytilida > Mytilidae > Mytilus > Mytilus edulis. The sequence goes on from CM034350.1 coordinate 19,561,808, forward strand.
GCGGAAAATTTGCAAAAATATTTTATATTAGATATAGTTTTTAGCAGGAATATGTATTGAATTTGACAAATATACCTTTTCTTTTACCTGTATTTTTTTTTATAAAAGATACTATATTCTGCTATTAAATCAAGGAAATATGTTCAAAGATATTTTGTATTTCATATAATAAAAGATACTATATTCTGCTATTAAATCAAGGAAATATGTTCAAAGATATTTTGTATTTCATATAATAAAAGATACTATATTCTGCTATTAAATCAAGGAAATATGTTCAAAGATATTTTGTATTTCATATAATAAAAGATACTATATTCTGCTATTAAATCAAGGAAATATGTTCAAAGATATTTTGTATTTCATATAATAAAAGATACTATATTCTGCTATTAAATCAAGGAAATATGTTCAAAGATATTTTGTATTTCATATAATAAAAGATACTATATTCTGCTATTAAATCAAGGAAATATGTTCAAAGATATTTTGTATTTCATATAATAAAAGATACTATATTCTGCTATTAAATCAAGGAAATATGTTCAAAGATATTTTGTATTTCATATAATAAAAGATACTATATTCTGCTATTAAATCAAGGAAATATGTTCAAAGATATTTTGTATTTCATATAATAAAAGATACTATATTCTGCTATTAAATCAAGGAAATATGTTCAAAGATATTTTGTATTTCATATAATAAAAGATACTATATTCTGCTATTAAATCAAGGAAATATGTTCAAAGATATTTTTTTTATTTCATATAATTTGAGTAGGAAAATGTATTGAATTTGACAAATATAAGGAAAAAAAATTGACAAAAATATGTACAAATGCTTATAATTTTTACAACTTATCAACGAATAATTTAATTTTGGATGTTACATGTCTTCTGATTGGCTGACGTTATGTTGTAATCAGCCCATAGACATAATTTAGTCATGTGAACGTGACGTCATCAACGTTTTTTCATGGTTCTCTACGGTTTAAAATGAAATTTAGAATTAAATTATCAGAAATGACTGATATTTTTTCTATCGTTTCGAAATAACATAAAAAATGTGGTGGACACTGTTAAATATCCCGCTACGCGCGTTATTCAGTTTGCACCAAATGTTTTTTATGTTATTTCTTCATAGACAGAAAAAATATTACAGTCATTCCTTAAATAATTTTAATTGTTGGTACATTCTGAAAAAAAGTAAAAAGTCAAATAATAAATTAAAGATTAGTATATATTTTTTTTTAATTTTAATAAATACACTGTTCTGAAATTTAATATAAACAAATATCAAATTAATCCTAACAAATAGAATATATATGCAACTGTTCAGCTTTACAAACGACACCAATTTGAACAGTAATCTGCATCCAAGGTAGCATTTTCTTCTTTAAAATAAACAACATTTAAATAACGATACCTCGCTCAACAACTTCAGTAACAACTTCACCCAGAAAAAGTATTTATTGATTACGACACAGCAACCAACAACGCAGCACAGACAGTGTTCCCAGGGGTAACCGTGAAAGGCTGCTTCTTCCCCTTTACCCAGTGTATTTGGCGAAAGACACAGAAATGTTGACTACAGTCGCATTATAAAGAAAATGAAGACATCACTCGATTAAAACGACAAGCCGCAGTATTACCCCTTGTTCCACCCCAACTTGTTAAGGTAGTTTTGCTTTAAACTTTAGAAGACATTGGTGAAGCTGACAACATACACGCTACAACATTATTTACTGTTTACGTGACAGAATTCTGGGTTGAAGGATACTGCTTTCTGTGGAACCACTACTACATATAAGGACCACGCTGCACTGGTGGACCAATCACCTGGAAGGATGGCACAACAAAATTGCCCACACCAACATCTACAAGATCATTGAGTTACTGAAGAAGACCCATGCACTAACATAAAGTTATGTTATCCAGTATGCAGCAGGAGGAGCCCGTCCACCAAAAAGACGAAGATACATAGTCAACAGACTCTTAACTACTAAAAAACAGATACCGACAAGGACTCATCAGCGTGATAGACTACACTGATATAGCATCCCGTCGTCTTCATTTCAATTGAACAATTAACTTAGTGAAATATTGTAATTTGTGACTTTGCAAATATAATGTTTTTTTGACTTTTGAAATATATATGAAATATTCTATTTCCCATCCTTATAGTGCCCCATATTACTTATTTTACCATAATGCTTTATTTATTTCCTTATGCAATGCATAAATAAACTTGATTCATATATTATATAAATTATGTTTGCAATAAAAGAGAACTTGTATTTGAGTATTCATTTCATGAAAATCATTCAGAAACTAATGAATTGTTTGGACACTTTTATAACTGAAAGTCATTGTTTCGACTTTAGTTGTTAAATGAATAGCTTGAATCAAGATTTACTTTAAAAAATTCATAGGCGGATCCAGGGGGGTCCCTGGGGGCCCGGGCCCCCCTTTCGTGGAAAAAATTTGGTTGATTATATAGGGAATCACTGAAGCATGACTGGAGCGGGCCCCCCTCAGGTCAGTCAGCGGCCCCCCCTTATGAAAAGTCCTGGATCCGCCACTGAAATCCTTGCTTGAATTGATATTAAATTATTGAGAGAATTTGTTTTTAATTTATTTATTATTTTTCTTTACAAATCAAAATGGAATTACAAAATAAAAAATACCTGAATATAGAAAGAAAACACTGATAAACTATATACCTAAATTGGAACAGACTATACAATTGTATGCTCATTAAACCTTTGTCTTTTTTGTTTTTTTTTACTAAAAGATAATTAGTATAATTAAAAGTGGGCAAACCAGGAGTAAACCGTAAAAGGGATATCCCGGGTTTTTTTTTTATAAATTTTGTATTTACATTGTGTCATAAATAAAATGTATTCGTTCACTTGTGTTAATATGTCTATTGATTGAGTTAAGTCTTTTCAATTGATAATTAATAGAGTGTCTGTCTATGTTGTGATGTTACACTTTATTTCAGGTAAGGGTGAAGGTTGTTACCTACTTAAACGTTTAAACCCGCTAAATTTGTTTGCACCTGTCCTAAGTCAGGATGTTCAGTGGTTGTCGTTTGTTAATGTGATTCATAAGTGTTTCTCGATCTCGTTTTTTTAATATAGATTAGACTTCTTTGACCTATAATGATTTACTTTTACAAATTGTGAATAGGATGGAGGTTGTCTCATTGGCACTCATACCACATCTTATTATATCTATTTACGTATACCATCATTACATTAGATACAAAAACCTTCTATATCTATATCATATCTCTATCTATCTGTTGTTTCGTCTTTTAGTATACTTTCATTACTGTTTTAATTGTTATACTAGTATGTACTTGAGGCAAAATTGGAAAACACGGTAAAAATAAAGAATAAAGATTAATTCCATTGTAAATAAAAGTGGGAAATAAAAATAACACTTTGGCTATTCCAGAATACATATCTACCAGTATATCTAAAAAAATGGGATTAAAAGACATAGATAGTTATATGATTGATAACTAGACGGATTACTTATTTAATTATTTGACATATATTTTTCTGGTATATGCAAGAAGGTACCAAGTATCAAGTTTTGTGCACATTAATACTGTTCAATTATTTGGGAAAACCATATTCGTGAACAATTCGACAAATGTGAACAGACATAATAATGAATGGTTTAATGCAAACTGTGCCCTTGAACGTCGAAAATTTAATTCATCTCGCAATTTGTACCAACTCATTCTACAGACACAAATCTACATTTATAATTCTTAGCCCGCAATAGTTATAATCATACGACTAAACGTGTAGCTCGAGCCAGTTTCAAACGTGCCAAAGGACTTGAACTTTGCAAAATAGGTAAAACAAACCAACGAAAATTTTGGTCAACAGTTAAGCCGCGAAAGAAATCAAAATGTTTGGCTGATAGTGATTTGTTGTTGCGTCACTTTGAACAGTTGCTGGGGGAAGACCCTCCAGATATATGTGAAGAAGTAATTGGTCTATTTGAAAAAAGCTCGTTTTTGGACACTATTACAATAGACTCTTTAGATAACGAATTCTTGGAAGATGACATTCTACGTGCTATAAAATTATAAACTTAAATTTGGAAAGTCTGCTGGGAATAATTCCATTATCACCGAAATGTTGTCGTCGAATCCAGTTTTCTTTGCTCCTTTTTTTAAAACTCTCTTCAACTATATGTTTGAAAATGGCTTTTTTCCTGATACGTGGTCTGAAGGCATAGTAATAGCGGTTCCGAAAAGTGGTGACTTGACAGACCCGAATAATTATCGACCTATCATTTTAGTGAGCATTTTTATCAAAACTGTTTACATCAATGTTAACCGAACGATTACTTGGCTGGGATGAGGATCAGGAAAAACTTATAGATAATCAGTTTGGTTTTTGACCTGGCCGCTCTACTGTAGTCGCTATATTTGTACTCCATGGTATAATGACACATGTTCTACAACATAAATCGAAATTATATTGCGCTTTTGTCGATTTTCGGAAAGCATTCGACAAGGTTATCAGAAGAATTCTATGGTAGATGCTACTAAATAGTGGAATAAGTACGAAATTTGTTTCAATCATAAAGGCAGTTTATGAAACTGTTCGTTTGAGATTTCGCACTGAGGGTGAATTTTCAGAGGCTTTTGACAATTTGTTGGGAGTGAAACAAGGTGAGACATTATCACCTCTGTTGTTTCTATTCTTCGTGAATGACATTATTCAAGATATTCCTATGGACAATGATAACGATGTCTTTAATATCAATGGATATCTATTATATCTAATTTTGTTTGCTGACGATACCGTCCTGTTTGGAAAATCCGCCGAAACATTACAAGTCTTACTAGAAAAACTTTCATTTTATTGTAAAAAGTGGAATATATCTGTTAATACTGACAAAACAAAAGTAGTCGCTTTTAGAAATGGTTGGCAACCGCTTTTTCTTTGACAACCAGGAGCTGGAAATTGTAAACTCTTATGTATACTTAGGCATGTTACTTCATTTCAATGGAAAGTTTTTGCAATCACAGAAGAGGGTTTCTCAGCAAGGAGCAATGGCACTTTCTTCCTTATTCGGCACTCTCAAGCGAATTTATATTGAATATAGTCAAGCATGTTTCTTGTTTAACAGTATGGTGGCCTCTATACTTAACTATGCGTCTGAAATTTGGGGATTTCATTGAGCCAATGAAATTGAACTCGTTCATAATCGTTTTTGTCGTTTTATATTAAAGCTTGGTAAAAATGTACCAATCGCCTTTTTGTGTGGTGAACTTGGTCATCTACCTATGTCCATTTTAAGGAAACACAGAATTATAAAGTTTTGGTTGCATATAATATATGATAAACCTGATATGGTATATGATATGTATAACCTCCTACGCATTGATGTCTCAAATGGCAAGATAAACTGGGTTTCACATGTTCGTGATTTATTATTTAGTCTAGGTATGAATTATGTATGGAATAATTTTTCTGTTACAAGCTGGGTCAAAAAGCTTAACTAAAAACCTATGTAATTATCTTAAAGCTGCATGGAAACTAAGATTGCAAATTATCAGTTAATATATTATTCATATTATTATAAGTTATCTCTTCATCATTTAATTTGTTTAATTGTTCTCTGTATTCTGTCATATTTGTCATATATGTATATATGTATTATGCTAAAGCAATGTTGTTGCTAATGCAATAAAGATTCAATATGATTTTTTTGATAAAGAGAACCCTTATGTTGCATTTGAATATATAAAATGTCGTATGAATGATCAATACTACCAGAACTGGTTTACTACTTTGAACGATTGTGAAAAATTGTGTTTATATAGAAAATTGATAAATGAGTTTTGTTAAGAAGATTACTTTAAGTATGATTTCAATAGTAATATACTGACTAGACTGCGTAGTGGAACATTAAAACTAAATATTGAAGTTGGTCGTTTTGACAATATTGTAAGAAAAAATCGTATATGTATATGCTGTCATATGAATTGTATTGAAAACGAGAACCATTTTGTTCTTGTATGTCCTGCCGCCATTAGATAATTGAGACTACAGTTTTTACCAAAATATTATTGTTCATGGCCAACTAATAGAAAGCTGGTATTTCTTTTACATGCTAGCTGAAAGAGTCTAACTAAAAAATTGTGTAGATTTCTTATTGCGGCATGGAAGTTAAGATCACAAATAATCATTGCATAGGAGTTGTAATTATGTGCTTATTATGACCATATTGTGTTGTTCTCTGTTTGTTTACTGTCGTTATTGTAATTGTATATTATGTTATTTTTCTATAGCATTATGTTTGCTTCTGCAATAAAATATATATTCATATTCATAATATCAGTTATAAATCACTATATGAAGCATTTGCGAGTGCATAGGACGATATAAATGTGCCGACCAGCTGAGAAATCATGTTAATAATAGTTTAATCAGCCTCACTTGGACTTTGTTTGGTACCTATCTCATCGCCACTTTCTCTGTATTTATATAGTGTTTAGGCTTGACCATATAAAAAAAAATTGTAGGTAAATGTTATTTTCCTTTCATTAGCATACACCAAAATATCCTTTCATTTACTGTAAACCAACTAATTTTCGCGAGCGATTTATTTGAGCGAATTTTGCAGTAGAAAAATAACGCGGATATAAATCGTCGTGAATATGTTAAACTTAGATGTTTCCTTATTAAACTACATCAAGTAAATTAGAATATCGCGAAAGAAAATAGCCGCGAAGTAAACAAGAAGGGATAAAACGCGAAATTAAATATCCCCGAAAAATAGTTGGTTTACAGTATACGCGCCAATAATGTGCAAAGATACTAGAATTGTTACTTCTAACACTTTTCAGTGGGACAAGTATTTGGACAGAAACAATGTAACCTCAAACAAGCAGAGCAGTGTGCTGTTAGCCTACAGTCTCAGTTCGATGAAGCATACATGGAATACGAGAGACAAGATGTACACAAAAGTACCAAGAAATTCACAGATTTATGCAAGTAAGATTCAGCGGCTCTTTTTACCAAAAAATCTTACAAGTAAAATATTAATAGTAAGATTTTTTCAATTTTTTTAATTCATTGTGTAAACCAATCAAATTACAAATAAAAAACTCATGCATATTGTTTACTATTCCCATAGTAAAATAGTCATCTCGTCTATACAAATACTAATTCTGCATATGAATATATGTGTTAGATACACCTCTATCTAACTTACACTATGGTATTATGTTTAACGCAAAATGATAGCTTTCAATAATTATCTTCCAGTTATTTAACCGTATTTAGTTCTAAAGAATGATAGGCAGACTACCATATAATTTTCAGGGAATGGAGGAGGATTTCGGTTATAACATATTCATATTTCAAGTTCAAAGTATCATATAACTAAAAAAATTCAAACGATTTCGTAGAGTGCTTATTAAATTCAAACATGTATCATCCGATCACTAAATGTATGACGTACGGACAGACGTGTCTTCGCCGAGTCGGGACCGATAAAACATTGAAACTTGTTAATAAATATCGTGAGGTAATTAACAGAAATGGAGCATTTGTTTTCTAAATAGTCGTACAATGTACATGATTGCATTGATGCCAGATCAACCAAAACAGCATAACTGACTTCATCAAAATTCTAAATCACAATCCAGTAGTTAAGGTCCTGAACAAAAACACCACTACCAACCTTATGGTATTCACATTTACTGTATCAGTAGGACAAATCATATAAAAAAGACCTCTCAATAATTACGTATGTACTAAGAAAAATTTCACGTATAATTGCATTTCAGTGATATCTACATGATTAGATTTAATTATATGTATTTCTATTTTGCGAAACATTCTTAGTTTTATTTTTCACTCAATACCAGGTCCATTATTGTTGGTAATAATATCACTAAATGGTATGACGAGAAAATCAAAATGTGTGATGAAACAGCAGCTAAATATGTCAAGACACAGTGGACTGACACTATGAAGGATATTCAAGTGTTCTGCAATGACTCGGGTAAGAAATAAATGAAATGGTAAAACAAATAAATAAATATTGTAGAACGTTTCTTGATTCATAAATGCAATTTTATACAATTCGATGTTAACATCTTTCCTCTCGTTAAAATAACAACTATAAAAGTTCATAGCCTAAAAATCTTCAATTTGAAAGATCTACGGACGAAAATACTAAATGCCTATTGGTGTTTTAAAATATAAAACTACTAATATTAATCAAGAATAAAATTTCAGCCTTCGTTATTTCTCTTATTGATGATAAAACAGCCTTTTTTCAATCTTCACATCGCGGAAATCAATTGTGTTGTATTGCTATGACTTGTTTTGTACCATTATGTATTTTGCTGCAATTTTCTGCATCTGCATTGAATGCTAAATCTGAATATTTTTTGTTTTTAAATGGAGAATAACACATTTTTAAACAGGTCCATAAATGTAGAATACTAGTATGTGTACGTATATGTTTTGCGGTTATCAAATCTTATTTCTGTGGGTTTTCTACAATTTTATTGAAGAAAGTCTCATCATTTGGCTTATAACTTTTTATTGGCTATTTCAATTGTGTTACCAATTTCAAATTTCATCTTCAAACTTTAATTTTACAACCAACTTTGTACTAAATAATATTTTCTTTTGTTTTTTTGTATTTTAAATTTGCTTTCTAGTATGTACACATTTCCAAGACTTACAAAATTGCAAATCAAAAATATATGAAAGTGGAATACAAGACGGACAAGTAGAGAAATTTTGTAGGTAAGTAAAAGGAGTAGACTGTCAATATTGGCTTAAAAAGTTATTTGTTGCTGATGTTTTCTTGAAAAAGTTTTTGCTGGAAAAGATGTGAAAATATGAGTAAGTTACCCATGAAAAAATCATATGTCATTTTGTATCTGTTCCGATTCATTTTGGATGAAATCTGTCAAAAGATTATGATAAAGTTCTATTTGGAGGGAGTCATAGCTTTGTTCAGGTTATTTCTTTACTTGTACCGTTAAAGATAACCCAGGCACCCCTTGACCTTGAGTAAAAATACTAGTAAATACGAGAAATAAAATTGAATTTATTATAATATTTTTAGGTAACTCTGGTATTGTTTTTACTTTCAGAACATTTAATGAAAGTTTGGTTTGTGCAAATGAGATATTTATGGATTCTTGCTTATTCGATATCACATTTTACTATTCTATGCTATCCAGAACATCTAAATCCTACTATAACAGGGCTTGTTTATCAGGTAAATTAATGATTTTAAGGAGAAAATCAACCCGGCAATTAATTGTATAAACAGACAGTAAATATGCATAGTTTTAATTTCAGCGATGATACCACCATTCGTCTAAATACATAATTTTAAGAAGCTGAATTATTGATCTGCACAAAATAAACAAAAAGTAAAATAACAAAACTACGGAACTCCAAGGAAAGTTATTTAAAACGGAAAGTCAAATATCAAATGGTAAAATCAAAAGCCCAATTACATCAAACGAAATGAAAACAACTGTCATATTCCTAACTTGGTACAGGCATTTCCTTGTGTAGAAACTGGTGGACTTAATCTAGTTTTATAGCTAGCTAAACCTTTCACTTGTATGACGTCGCATAAAAATGTGTACGTATGCCTCTGCGAAGAAAAATAACCGAAAAATCAATATCTTTATCCGTATATCAGTCGGTATGCAGAGAGCATCATGTTTTTTTGCCCATTCGCCCCTAAAGAAAGATACACATTCTCCAAAATGCAATTTTACATTTACTGAGGTTGACATAAGAAGGATTTTGCCGTTTGTCTAGGACATTTTTGGGTATACCATGCTCTCAAACGCTTATTTTTTTCAAATATCTTTGGTCCTTAAGATAGTTCTATAAATACGTGTCGTACACAAAATCGGTATCAGTTTTTCCTTGGTAGTATTGTGGCTTCAATGCAAGAAACGGTATAAACCAAACAGAGTTTTACTTGCAAATTCTATTACATAAAGATACATTAGATAGATGCATGCCTGACAGCAAACTATAGACAGTTGTGTAATTCAGATTGTCACTTATCTTGCATTTTTATAATTGATGCGAGCCTTATATGAAACCATTCATGCTATATTTATACACCATGCTACATTTGTATTTGTTTTCGTATAGGATGTACATCTTAGATGAACCCATTCAAACTACATGTGTATATGTATATAGCATGTTATAACTGTTCTTAAAGGCTGTACAACAGTAGATGAAATCATTCAAATATATGGCATGCTATTTGTTTTCTTATAGGATGTAAACCTTAGATGAAACCATTGAAGCTATCAACAGTTGTTGGGATCATCATTATAATGATTCGCTTAAGCAATTGTCAGTAAGTATTAGTTATAAAAATCATTAATTTTAAATATCACAATTACATTTTTAAGACATGAATGTACATAATGCTTGTGTAAAAGATAGTAATTTTCTTAGTTACTGCGGAACTATATGGTCTCTCAAAAGATAAATTAGAATGAGACATGTGTAGTATATATGAAGATGTATACCAACACGTTTAAAGTGACTTCACATTAAAAGAAATGAGTAAATCAGCTTGTCAAGATGTTCCACTTCTTAAGTTGGATTGATTATTAAATGGGAAAATATCAAGTTATATTCACAACATATTAAAAAAGCATCACAAGCTCAAACTTAAGTACACGATAAAATAACTATTAGTATATAGGGAAATGAGCACAGTCAGTAAAGAACGATCACAATGACTACAGGAATAAAACGATTGCAATACCTAAAAAATACTCCAAATTTTAAAAGCGACACCTTCTGATTACGATATGACAACATCAAAAACATGTTTAATCAAAAGATATTATGAATGTTTTAAAGGCGTTATTAAATGAAAACTTTAGTTTGCTAAGTCGAAACATATATATTACTTCTAGCTTATACCTCCTTTTAGAATATTTAAAATTTCAGAAAGCATATTACTTTCAAGACTTGCCTGTACGAAAAGGCAAAGATATGTAAAGAAATTAACAAACTACTTCATCCATCAATACAATATGCTGAGCGTGAAGTAATGTGCACAACTACTACATCCACAACGACAACACAGATTCCTTTAACGACAACACAGATTCCAATTACGACAACACAGAATCCACTACCGACAACACGGATTCCTTTAACTACAAAACAAATTCCACTTCCGACAACACAGATTCCGCTACCGACAACTCAGATTCCAATTACGACAACACGGATTCCTTTAACAACACAAATTCCATTTACGATAACGCATACTTCACTAACGGCAATGAGTACGACAACTGAAATACCAGCCGCAACAAAAGCAATGACAACTGCTAAAGAAAAATTAAGGTTAACAACCGACTCTCTTACGTTTACTTCTAACATGAAAAGCAGTAAAACGTTTACCACAAAACGTGTTACGCAGGAAACCGATATTCCAGCCTTGACCAGTGGTAAGCAATCGTATACATCTGTGCTAAAGACAACTCCTACAAAATACCCTAATAAATCAGAAAATAAAGTAAAAGAGGGAACGAAAATGTTTGAAACGACGTCTAAACTAATCAATACACTTAATACAACAACAGCAATTCCATTGGATAAAAATTGTAAGATTATTTAACACAATAGTCTCTATTTACATGGATACAATAGAAAGTTTTAAAATATCTATGATCATGTTTGAAAAGAGACCTAGAAAAAAGGCAAAATTCAACTAATTCCGTCTTTATTAGATTATACTTATGTTAGTAATTTACATTAAAAAATCTCTAAAAAAAACAATTGCATGCACCTATTGTGTTCCAAAGTCAAAAAAGATTTTGTGACATATATTATTAAGTTTAATCTCTTGTGGTTAGTATAAAAACCAAATCCTATTACTATAAATACAATGTTATATATTTGAAATCTGAAACTAGACGATAATCGGGAATTCAATTAGTTTATGTAATGCGGGGTTCACACATTGCCGATTATTGCTCCCGTTTGAGATCAGACAGCGATACGACACGAAAAGTGAAAAAGTCGGATTAGTATCTATCCTCAATTATCTGGAATGCCCTATTATTGTCTGAACGCAGTCGTTTTAGTTCGTAACAGATTCCTTCTGGTCGGGAAGGGTCCGAATAGTTCGGAAAAGCACCCCGACAGTTAGATGCGTCCCGTAAAATTCGGGGAAACTCAGCCGATTTTGTCTAGTCGGATTACAATCGTGCCTATGTCGTGACAGATTCTGCTGTATCGGATCGAATTCCTAACAATGTTCTGTGTATTCGGGACGGTGTCCTGTGGAACGGGAATGATGTGGAGAAGTCCCGACAATAACAGAATACAATACGACTGAGACCAGACAAAGCCGTTTGCAATGCGATAGAGCGGACCGTGATAGGATTACGTTCCGACAGTACCTGATCATCCCGATTATGCCGACAGTTTTCGAATGGATAACTTCCGTCAGCGTCGGTTCACTGTCTTGTCACTATCTGATCTCTGTCGGATTACATTCGGTAGAATCGGGACGCAGTCGTGACAGACTCGGTCGAATTTTACCTGGCGAAAGATACAAATCGAATTTCCATCCACGATTCACAGGATCTTGATCAGACTTTTGACAAATTTTAATCGGGAATTGTCCTGTCAAGGACGGCAGTAAAAATCGTGAATGTGTGACCCCAGCTTAACAAATAATTTAAACAAGTAAAAAAACAAACCACAAGGTAAAAATACCAAAGCCTTGATGACACTGGAATTAATTTTGAAGAGACGAATTAAAGTTATTATAAAAGAACTCTTGGGATAGAAACTGCCCTTTGAATAGGAGGCCTAAATCAGACTATCGCTACTTTTGAAAACATCTTCTCCATATTCAAGTGCTGTTGAAATATTTGTAGGCAAATTTCATTAAAGTACAATTCAATTCGTCTCATATATAGTAACGTCTAGTTACAAACCTACATGTTTGAGATAAGATATGAGAAAACAATTGCACAGATACTATCAATTTTGTGACAATACATTGAAATATACAATTTAAACACATTTAAAGGCGGAACAACAAGTCAAAGGAATACTCAAATTTCTTTTTATATACAGTTATAAACCCTTACAAGAATTTTGGCACATACGAATATAGATAAAAGTCGACGATAAAGAAGTTATTTTCAATGCCATTGAAATCTATTTTCTGTGACAAACACGTCCATTTCATCTAACACAAAAGTTTTGAATAACTCAGGTACCATGATAAAGTACGTTTGTTAACCATTGTGTCAAGGATACAAACGTTGCAGAAATGTATCGCCAAATTAATGCCATGTTACAAAAAACTTTTTTCAAAGCTTTGACGTGTCGAATATAATGTTCAACATTAGAATTAGTTAAGCCTCTTGTTTCAAGTTCATTCTATGACTTAATTCTAGAGCCCATATCATGAAATAAGCAGATTTGACGAAATATTTAGGGTATTTTAGAACGTATGCTTTCAAGTGATGTTTGCATCAATAAATATTTTTCTGGTCGTTAATCAAACTTAGATTTGTAAAACTTTTTGATAATAGATGATGAAATACGCCATGTCATTAGAAATTGTTTAGCACACGTGAAGGACCAGTCATCTCTTAATGCCTTGCATATCGACTTTGAAACTTGCATGTAAGTATAAGTATGGCAGTTTAGCAACATGAATATTCTGATATAGTCAATATTGAGACTGACAATTCTATTTATAACATATTCGATTAAGAAACAATTATTTTTTCCATACAATTGGAGTTTTTTATTGATATAATTATTATCAAGTTACATACACTTTAATATCGGCTGTAGATTTTATTTCTGACTACACTTTAAATAATATTGATCATATCTTTATATTGCCGCTATAACACTTCCTGATGACTGTACCAAACAAGGAAATATTTCGTGTTATGTTGGTTTAAAGTAACGTCACTAAAAGACGGACGAAAGATGTTCGTCACAATTTGAGACCATTTTCGAAACTGACTACCGATGTGTTTCGCATGTTTAGATCTTTGCAACCTGGAGGAATAGTCTAATCTGTAATGTTACCGTGTATGTCTGGTTCCTGATTGACTCAATTCTATGCCCTTAGCAAACGGCAAAAGCAAAAGCTCAAACACATAAACCGAATAGGAAATAAAAAATGGTTGATTAAACCTGGTTTCATATCCAGCTAGGTATCCCACATGTACAGCTCGAAATTGTTGAAGGGCTCTGCAAACCTCGCTCTCGTCCTACCCCAGTTGTTAAGTCTCATGTAAATAAGATGGTATTTTTCTGACATTGATTTGTTTCAGAAATGTGCAAAGGAACTAGTGTTCTCCTGATTAATGTTCAACTTATTACACAAAAATTATATTTACAAACACAAATGCTTTATTAAGTTGAAAGACTCATAGGGTTGATAATGAAATATAAGTATGTATACACTGGACATTTCGCGCCTGACAGTAAAACCTACTGGCTAAATGGAATATATAAAAACGTAGCCAAGCTCGGTAATTATTGGGGCTTTAATAAATTTCAATTTCTCATGAGTTATTAGTGCCACGGACGCCTATGCACGTTAAGGAATCTCTACGACAACTCTCATATATTTCCGTGAACTGTCTGTTGTCCTTATCTACACATCCTTCAGTGTGAAAAGAGATGTTTATTTATTAAAGATTTGAACAAATTGGTCTTAATTTGACTGATTAACATATTAAATCATTGTGTTATTTTTTAATACGTCTTTTGGAGTATTATATAGTTGTAAGGCAAAAAATTCTAATTCACTCTGACTTTTTTAATTACAGGTCTGTCTTTAAAGCATACTCTTGCTTGCATTCAAATATAAGCATCGGGAAAAATATTCTTATCTTAAACGAGTTACTTCCGCAAAGTATCTTTAACTTCACAGAAGATGTGTTCGAGAAGTGTCATCAGCTGATAAACAATTACTATTCGTATATTCAACGAGTAGAATCATCATGTGGAAGACCCAAACCAAAAACAATTGGATGTTCTGGTCATAATTATGGCTTGCTGGACTGTGATTCTAGTATGTATTTACATAGTATTGGTCAGAGATAAATGTTAAATATAAAATTAATATTTGTTTAAAAAGGTAGTTACAATGTTACACAGAATGTTGTTAACAATTGTAACCATCCCTCCTACTTGTGAATTGTATAGTAAATTAATCACAGCTAAACAGGTGTGGCTATTTTTATTTGAAAAGATCTGCTAACTGAGTATTACCAATAACTTTTATAGATATCTTTTTCAATTTTAAAGTTTTTTTCTTCAGAGGGTTTCATATTCCTTAATCGTATTGTAATCATGATACTTGCTGCTCGTCATTCTGAGACCGATGATAAAATGTCGTTCCAAAATAATATATTGCTTGTCACATTTACACATATATGTCTATTTATTTTTTCAGGTGCAGGCGGAATGCGTGTCACTGGTTTTGTACGTATAGTAAATATATTAACGTTATTATATAATTTCATGTAATTCAATACAAACAATAGTTTACATGTTCAAACAACTGAATTCTCAAATATTATATTTTGTGGACTTATTGTTAAAGTGGAACATTATTATGTTGAAAAATTATAAGCATCCACAATGCTCGATCAGTTTGCATGTGCATAAACTAAGTATTTCGATAGAATTAAATGAAGATTGAGACAGTAAAATTTTCTTACGCCATGATTTTCCGAATTTATAAAGCATTTTCTAGTAAAGTATAAATAAGACAAGTGCATAACATAGCTTTAGTGCTGGCAGTATCTTCATGTAACAAACGAGAAGATACAGTTTTAATCAAATGCAAAGATGGTTAATTACAATAGTTTAATCACCTTCAATAATCTAAGAAAAAAATCATCTAAATTTTATCATGATTTCATTATATTGAATAAAAATCAGATTCCAATAAGTACACATAATTTCCTTGTTGAATAAGTCCACCAATAAAAATAATCGAAATGATAATCGGTGGGACTGTTGAATGCTTTAATAATCGATATGGAACAACTAAAAAAATCTCAAATATATTCAGTGTTTCATAATAATATAGTACGACCTTTTAATAATTTGATAATACTCGGCTAAGCATCATTCACACTGACAAATCTTGGATTAATAGCAAACTTTCAAACTGTTTTGGTTGAGACATAAATTAAAAAATAAAGGAATTGAAATCACACAAGCATTGACATTTTTGTACACATTATAACAACATTCCATGACGCAGCAATACATTTTTTTTAAAGAATATTTAATTAATACAGAACTTTATCTAAATTCATTATAATACCAGCAACAAGCTTAATATATATAAAATACAACTACTATAAGTTAACACAGGAACAAAGTGACAACGAAAAGACATTATGTATATATGTAGGACTCAAATCTATGGCAGGTACCAAATATATGCAAGATTCATAATCTATGGCAAATGTGACGTTACAAACGCCAAACAAATTTTATTTATTACCCTGTTAGTTATAACTTTATTATATGGTACAAAAATCAACCCAATAAAACGAATCGGTTTGGCCCCAGATGACTTTTAAAATGTTTATACCACTGAAAAAGCTCCAAATTATCTCCCTTTGAGGCAAAAATGCCATTTTTTGGCATAAAATTTGAAATATCTTTTATAACTCATCGGTGACCTATCTATTATATTAGTGTTTTCAAATAAGCTGTACATAAACTAAATAATTGTAAAATTTAAGCGATTTCTGTAATTAGGTTACTTTTTTATTTCAATATTATTCTATTTCTCCTATTAGCTCAACAGAAAAAAAGGACATTAACAAAAATATATGCTTCTTCCGGAGGCAGATTGTGAGCTTAAATGAACGGTGACCCCATTTTTTTATTTCATTTTTCTTTTAATTATATGATAAAGTTCATTTATAAAAAAATATAGCGTAATCCTATATTAGAAAAAAAAATTGATTTGTACCCAGGAGCCCCCTTAATAAGTGAAATATCAAATAACCAGATACCAATTTGATTTAAATTGCAATCAAATAAAAAGAAAGTATTAACAATGAAAAACAATTATGTGAAAGATCAAACTGTTTAGTTTTATCAATCTTTTTTTTTATATAAAAACCTGCCTTCTTGTTTGCTAAGAAACTTACTAGTTGATTTAATGAATGTGTTAAACAGGTACCATGCACAGATTAAAACATGTTTATTTTTACGGGGCACATCATTTCAATCTTTAAGTCTGTATTAAGTTATATGGATTCATCATTTACGGAATGTTTGTGTTGACCATTATGAAATGTTTATTCACAAATGTTTGTATCCATGCTCCCGTTGTCGTATATTTCCACTTGTTTAAGACAAGTCATTGGTCATATATGTACTGCATTGTTTTCCTATCTGCACAAAATTTTCCATAGATTACCAAACAACAAAAATCCGCCAAAGATTAAGAAATTACAAAACTTGCCATAGATTAAGATTGTAAAAAATCTGCCATAGATTAGGATTATAAAATCTGCCATAGAATTGGGATTGCATGACGTCACATTTGCCATAGATTAGGAATCTGCCATAGATTTGGAACCCACCCATAGATTTGAGTCCTACATATATAAATAATCATTATAATTTGAAAACATAACATTCAGTATCACCTCATTTTTGCAAATGTAACGAGAATGTGACCACTGATTGTATGTTGGTAAATAACTATGCATGTCATTAAGTGAAATGAGAGAGAGTGAGTCTGTCATCATTGTAAATAAAAACATGCACATAACGGAGTACATTAGTTGTGTACATTACATAGTCCAAAAACTGATGAGTGCTAGTAAAATAGGGGATCATCGCCACTTTGGTATTTATTCTAGTTGTATACTTGGTTTATGATTTTGTATATTTTAATGTCATGTATTTTGTTTATCTGCTATGTTGCTTTTGTCTTTATAATTTGTAAAATTGATATGACGATTGTTGTATTTTGACTTGTTTCTTTTTTTCGTGTATATAAGATTGCATTAAAGTGTTTTGTAGTCCTTTGTATGCCTCTAAACAAATGCTATTAATGTTGGTATTGAATATGAATATAACAAGTTCAATGTCAAAATGAAGAACAGCACAAAAGCAAATGAAAATGGTCGAGTCTCTTAGGTCAGATAAGGATGAGCTAAGTTCAACTTACTACTCCAACCGAAACGTCAATCTCATCTGTCTCTTTTAGTACAACAATTGATATCCTTAAAGAATCGAACCACATTACATTTTTAAGAATAAAGAAGAAAAAGAAGAAAGTTCATCATAGCTTTGTGGATCAACACGAAATGTTCTGAGAAAATACTGGTATTGTAAATGTTGGGGAAACGGAAAATACCATATTTGTATTGCTTTAAATATAAATAGAAGTATGGAGTGAATTTCAATTTAGTATAATCAAATTTTATTTATTTATTGCATTTAAAATATCTTATTCAAAAAATTAAATAAAAACTTATTAAGTGTTTAATTCGGGTATAAGAAATCACACTGTCATCAAAGAGATCGATCGATACGAAAGACAACTTAGCGAGCAATGAAAGCGGTTAAAGTGTTAAAAATTGTCTGACTGGAATTAGGATAATTATGTCAACTCTAGCACAGTTTTATTTGAAGTCCATAAAGAATACACAACATATATACAAGGAACAACTATTTAGCTAATATCATGGAAGGGTTATGAACAGTATTGTTGTATTTACCCCACGATTTTAAATCTTTTCTGAGGGAAAGTATTTTTTAACATATGAGAAAGTTAAATTAGATGATTTTGGTTAAGGTTTCTTGTACAGCGTTGGTATTTTCTCCTCTGCTGTGTATAATTTTTGATATTTTTACCTATTATGTCTGTTTGTTTTGTTCACAAATCTTTGTCAATATAATGGAAGTTTGGGCGACTGTCATAAAAGTGAAAGGTTTTGTGATTTTATATTTTAGTATGCTGAGAAAACAAAACACAGTTATCTCTCTTTATTCAACAGACTGTATTACTAATCATCACACTCACTCAGTATGGGAACATTTTGAACGATACATATATGTACACATTTGTGAATCTGAAGCGTTTTTATTTTTTTCGTGAGTATTTGAATGTAATGATTTCTGTCATTATAATCAGTAAAGTTATTTTGTTAATTGTCTGTATTGATTTTTACATGAACATATGTTAAAATGGTGCTCTGTGAAACAGATTTATAAAAGTGTTTCCAATAAAATTGAGAAAGGAAATGGGGAATGTGTCAAAGCGACCACAACCAGAACATAGAGCAGACAACAGCCGAAGGCCACCAATGGGTCTTCAATGTAGCGAGAAACTCCCGCACCCGGAGGCGTCCTTCATCTGACCCTTAAAAAATGTTTACTAGTAGTGACAATGAACGTCATAATAAACTTCGAATTACACACACGAAACTAAAACTAAAAATTATACAAGACTAATAAAGGCCAGAGTCCTATATTTGTATACAAGACTAATAAAGGCCAGAGTCCTAAATTTGTATACATTGTTATACTTTATTGTTGTAATGTTTCATTAATAATTACTGTTTGAACTAAAACGGTCCTCCAAATTATTGAAGTTCTGTATAAATTAAAACAGTAAAAATAAACGGACTCAAAGAAAAACGGAAAGTCCTTTATCGAATAACAAAATCAAAAGCACAAGTACAGCAAACGAATAGATAACAAAAGTCAATACGTAGATGGCGCGAGACAAAACATGGGCTCGGTAATTTGATTCAATTTTAACAATTGGTAACTCAATCGCCAGAAAAATTGAAGTACTTATTACGATTCTGTTTTTTGCTAGTCAAATTATAATTTGTTATAAAAAAAACTATACATTCAGCACGTTTCATGAAATTGCTTAATATATGCGCACTACTAGTATTTTCTCAACAGTATTTTTTTCTTTCTTTCGAAATTCGTGTGTTCCCTTGTAATTTTGTATTTGGTTTAGAGGCAACAAGACATCTGCGGAACTGTTATCACATTGATACGTTAAAACAAATACATTATTAAATGAAACCATTTTCCTCGGTTTGATTTTATAAATTTGCAAAGGAGACGAGATAATGTGCTTGGAATTTTTTTTCTCGAAATTTAGGAACCTCGATGCTCTTCGACTTCGTATTTTATTTGATGTTATTAACGTTTTAAGCATCACTTATGACTAATTTGTAGACGAAACACGCATCTGGAGCACACAACTTTAACCTTGATATCATTATGAAAAAAAGTAAAATCACAAAAATCCTGAACTCAGAGGAAAATTCAAAACGGAAAGTTCATAATCACATGGCAAAATATTAGCCTCAAACACATCAAATGAATGGACAACAACTGACATATTCCTGACTTGGTAATGGCATTTTCCTAATATAGAAAATGGTGGATTGGACCTGGTTTTATATTAACTAGCTAAACCTCTCACTTGTATGACAGTCGCATCAAATTTCATTATACTGACAACGATGGGGTAACAAAACACACAGATACAATAAGTAAAAATGAAAAGAAAAGGGTACAGCAGTCAACATTGTGTTATTATCTTCATAACAATAAAAGCAAACAAATATTTTACAAAAGAAGCACACAAAGGCATACATCAAATTTAAGAACCTCCTTTGTTGCTTTCTTATTTTTGTATTTTATTTATGTATGTTAAATCCACACATAAAGAATTGAAAGATTTAAGTACTGGGACCGCATGGTTAGCTTAACATTACCTCTGAAGTTAAATCGCGCGTTTGACGTCAGAATGATAACGTCGCACAGGTAAAGATATAAAATAATTTTGTCGTTCAAACTGTGAAAAGAATATAGTCTATAGTTTTTTTAGGCATATCCGCTGCAGAATGTAAATTAAAAGCTTAACTTGTCTTTTTTGAAGATTGTCTATATGCTTATTTCATATTTCTTCCAAATAAAAGCCATCTCATTGTGTATCAAAAAACACAAAATACATTAGCAAATATGATAGACAAGAATACACAAATAATAATAGAACAATAACACAATGGCGGATTTTTTTAGTACAGATCCACTTCATATGAATAAAATTGAGAATGGAAATGAGGAATGTGTTAGTTGGCCTTTTTGATATTCTTTTTATTCAAGCGTCACTGATGAGTTTTTTGTAGAGTCTGGAGTAAATATAAAATTTCAATCCTGGTATCTATGATGAGTTTATTTACAACCACTAGGTCGATGCCACTGCTGGTGGAATTTAAATTCCCCGAGGGTAACACCAGTCAAGTAGTCAGCACTTCTATGTTGACTTGAGTTATCATAGATATGTTCATAATTATAAGTTTACTGTTAACAAAACTTTGAATTTTGGTAATACAAAGGCTTTTCTAGCTCAGGAATAGATAACCTTTAGTAAGTTAGTTGCATTTGGCAAAACTTTTAGGAATTTTTGTTCCTAAATGCTCTTCAACTTCGTACTTTATTTGGCCTTTTTTTAACGTTTTTTTATTCCAGCGTCACTGATGAGTCATTTGTAGACGAAACGCGCGTCTGGTGTAAATATAAAATTTCAATCCTGGTATCTATGATGAGTTTATTTACAACCACTGGGTCGATGCCACTGCTGGTGGAGTTTAAATTCCCCGAGGGTATCACCAGTCAAGTAGTCAGCACTTCTATGTTGACTTGAGTTATCATTGATATGTTCATAATTATAAATTTACTGTTAACAAAACTTTGAATTTTGGTAATACAAAGTTTTTTTCTAGCTCAGGAATAGATAACCATTAGTAAGTAAGTTGTATTTGGCAAAAGTTTTAGGATATTTTGTTCCTAAATGCTCTTCAACTTCGTACTTTATTTGGTCTTTTTTTTATCATTTTTTTATTTGAATGTCACTGTTGAGTCATTTGTAGACGAAACGCGCGTCTGGTGTAAATATAAAATTTCAATCCTGGTATCTATGACGAGTTTATTTACAACCACTGGGTCGATGCCACTGCTGGTGGAGTTTAAATTCCCCGAGGGTATCACCAGTCAAGTAGTCAGCAGTTAACAAAACTTTGATTTTTGGTAATACAAAGTTTTTTCTAGCTCAGGAATAGATAACCATTAGTAAGTAAGTTGTATTTGGCAAAAGTTTTAGGATTTTTTGTTCCTAAATGCTCTTCAACTTCGTACTTTATTTGGCCTTTTTTTAACATTTTTTTATTCGAGCGTCACTGATGAGTCATTTGTAGACGAAACGCGCGTCTGGAGTTTATATAAAATTTCAATCCTGGTATCTATGATGAGTTTATTTACAACCACTGGGTCGATTCCACTGCTGGTGGAGTTTAAATTCCCCGAGGATATCACCAGTCAAGTAGACAGCACTTCTATGTTGACTTGAGTTATCATTGATATGTTCATAATTTTAAATTTACTGTTAACAAAACTTTGAATTTTGGTAATACAAAGGCTTTTCTAGCTCAGGAATAGATAACCTTTAGTAAGTTCGTTGTATTTGGCAAAACTTTTAGGAACTTTTGTTCCTAAATGCTCTTCAACTTCGTACTTTATTTAGCCTTTTTGTTTAACATCTTAAGCTTTTTATTAGTGTTGTCAAATCGTACACTTTTGCCTAACCGGTTACTCGGATAATCGTTCGACCGATTAATCGGTTAACCGGTAGTTTGAGTTGGTGCTTGCAAGCCTTATCAATAGTACCCTACACATGGATATAAGATGTGGTATGAGTGTCAAAATGACAACTGTTATCCAAGTCATAAATTTATGCTTTTAGAATTGAAGTTTTTCCTCTGGCATTATCAGGCTTGTCTGTGAGGATTCTTGCAAAGTTTGACTTTTAATAAGCAACTACACCGTATCAACTATAGCGTTTGTACCAACTTCAGATTGAAAAATAAATAAAAAAAAAACTACTTGATGTCGTGGAATTGAATATGTTTGAAGATGATTATTCTTTCCTTTTCACTTGTTGTCTCCGAAAATGATGTGGAGTGTTTCATTTTGAGTGATTAATTATAAAAAAGAAGATGTGGTATGATTGCCAATGAGACAATTCTCCACAAGAGATCAAAATTACACAGAAATCAACAACTATAGGTCACCGTACGGCCTGTTTCTTTACTTTGTTTGCATGTTAGTCGTATTATCACGTATGCATTGAGCACATTCACATTGGTTTGCATTTCACAATTTTTGAGTTAGCATTTCGTTTAAAGTAAGACTAAGTTTTGCACGAAGGAGGTTGCACATTTAGATGTAGGTTTACACAATATTAGATCAGAAACGAAATAATGAAGTAAATCGTAAAATTTAATCGCATTACTGATTTAGAGTAACTGCTAAAAAAACAAGTATACTAATTATGTTTCTTTAAGATCCTGCCCCGAGCTGAGAGACAAATTCTAATTAATTTTATGTTGATGGGATTAACAATATCAATCAATTTACAGTCAAATTAATTACCACGACGACATTTTTTAAGTAAAACCTAACCTTTTAATAATTTCAATACAAATTTATATAAAATCTATCAAAATTGAAAAAAAGTCCGGTTAACCGGTTAGCGTTTTTGGTATTCGGTATTCGGTCGTTCGACCGATTAACCGGTTAACCGGTTAACCGTTGACAACACTACTTTTTATTCGAGCGTCACTGATGAGTCATTTGTAGACGAAACGCGCGTCTGGAGTTAATATAAAATTTCAATCCTGTTGTCTTTGATGAGTTTATTTACAACCACTGGGTCGATGCTACAGCTATTGGAGTTTTAATTCCCCGAGGGTATCACCAGCCCAGTAGTCAGCACTTCTGTGTTGACTAGAGTTATCATTGATATGTTCAAAATTAAAAATTAACTGTTAACAAAACTTTGAATTTTTGAAATACAAAGTCTTTTCTACCTCAGGAATAGATAACCTTAGCTATATTTTGCAAAACTTTTAGGAATTGTTGGTCCTCAATGCTCTTCAACTTCGTACTTTATTTGGCCTTTTTAACATTTTTTGATTCGAGCGTCACTTTTGTAGACGAAACGCGCGTCTGGTGTAAATATAAAATTCCAATCCTGGTATCTATGAAAGTGACAGCAACTCGATCGACCGAAGAGCTGAGTTTATTTCTCATCGGTACAAGGACATCTTGCGTAAATATAAATCAACATGTAGACATCTTATATGTTCAGGTTGATCACATCCAATCTTTCTTTGTAATATTCTTTACAGAAAACAAAAATGTCGTCATTCACCTCAAAAGCTAACAAAACCTTTATGTAGACTTATTCGGAAGGGATAGAGTTACGATACTGTTGTCAGGTCAATAAGGATGGCATATTTTGGCTTTGATATTGATTCACCAATTGGGTATTTCCAACGAACATAAAACATTTATTCTAATGCAACAACGTTTGTAACGTTCATTTTGACTGGATAACGTCACTTTTTACGTGGCATCAATTGACAATTGATGTTAAGGGACGTACGCGCAAGCGCAGACGGCATATGACAGATTTTAATTACATGTTGTTTTAACGTTGTTTTCTGTCAGTTTCATTAGAATGGAGATAATAATATTGTACTTTAAGCTCCGACGGCATCAATTGGGGATTTGATGGTCGCAAATACCCGTTTACTGTCTCCACTAACGCGTCGCCAGTAAACTTAATTTGCGACCATCAAATCCCAATTGATGCCGTCGGAGCTTAAAATACAATACAGTTATCTCCTAATTCTAACACAAATTTGATGACATGATACGGGTTATGATCTTCTCATATATTTTATGATGGTAGGATACTAAACCTCTAACGGACAGGTTTGTACTTAATTATCATATGATGAAGACATAATCTTTCTATAAGTAAAATTGAGGTCTGTAGCTGTCATGTCAGCAACTGCTAGTTTCCTTTGTTATTTCATGTATCATTGTCATTTTTTTAGTTTCTTTTGTTACCTATTCTGACATTGGACTCCGACTTCTTTTAAACTGAGTTTTACTGTGCGTTTTTCTATGTGTTGTTTTATTTTGCTAGAGGTATAGGAGAAGGGGTGAGATCTCACAAAATATTTTTAATCCACCGCATGTTTGGGCCTGTTCCAAGTCAGGAGCATCTAGCCTTTGTTAGTCTTATATTTTTTTTTTTTAAATTTAGTTTATTTATATGTTTTGGAGTTAAGTGAGACGTCCATTTTCACTTAACTAGTACACAATTTTATCTAGGGGCCAGCTGAGGACCACCTCAAGGTGTGGATTTTCTCTCTTCGTTGGAAACCCATTGGTAGCCTTCGGCTGTCATCTACTCTTTGGTCGGGTGTTTTCTCTTTGGCATATTCCCCATTACCATTCTCAATTTTAATTAATTATGGCGTAAATGGTACATGTAGGTACTCCTTTCTGGATGTCATCTCAAATGCTCAGATTTGTTGTTTTCTGTTAGAAAGATATGAATGTAAGATGTATACTGAATGTGCAGGTAAACCATAAGCTAGTCATTTGTGCAGTAAAATATCCTTAGGTTAACAATCACAAGCCTTTGAAAGGTCCATAGGTACAATTCAGCTACAATGAAAAAGCTTTTATCTAAAGCATGACGTCAGTCTTCTAGTAATCTGAGCAGTGTAGTCCGACATCTTCTGAAAGCACATAAATATGGATTAAATATCGAAAAATGACGGGTTTAATCAGAAAGATTTTGAAAACAGAGAAAACAGTGCACTTTATGATCAACATGTCTAAACTATATGATAATGTGAATACTAATATACCGAGCTAAAAATAAGGTGTATATGTAGGTACTTTAATTCTGTCACAGACTTGCGATGTCGCGGGTTTGATCTAGTTGACAGTACTTAATTTGTGTGCTTTATAAACAACATCGCTGTAAAATGTACAATTTGTTATAATACGATTTCTACAAGGAAATAAACTCATCAAAGATACCAGGATTTAATTTTGCATTTACGACAGACGCGAGTTTCGTCTACAAAAGACTCATCAGTGACGCTCGAATCCAAAAAAGTTTAAAAGGCCAAATTAAGTACGAAGTTGAAGAGCATTGATAAGCCAACTTTCAAACTTATCTTTGCATCTAACAAAGAACTGGATATAGTCAGGTTTTAATTGTTTCAATATGCTCTACAATTCTGGAACATCTCTATTATATAAAAACAATTTTCATTTTCTTCTCGGCAAATCTACGTATCAAAACGATTGTCACTCTCTCCATCGGGTCAAAGAGGAATAACTCTCATTTACGTTTCGAGTTCGCAGAAACCGCGACGTCATAAACCGCTGACGGCATAGTACTGTTGCACTTGTATATATGCGCAAAAACAATAGAGGGATTTGTCTTTAACTTTGCATTGACCAATTTTTTAAGCGTATAGATGACGTGAAACGTAAACATACTAGTTGTCATGCCTCTTGCTTGATGTGCTGTTTTCGTTTTGTATGAGAATTTACCACACATGATATTTATGGTCTTCAACACGAAGCTTTGGCTCACGCCGATCATACAGCTACAAAGGGGCCCAAGCATGATTGGTGTTAATCGTTCAAACTGGAAAACTAACGATCTAATCTATATAACAAACGAGGAACAAGAAACACTACTGAACCACATAAAAAAGACAACTGCTGAACATCCGATTGCTTACAGGTGCAAACAAATGCATGTGTTCATTCATATCTACCCTGTGAGATACTATTTTGACTTAGTATATATTATAACAGCTTGTGTATCCTGACCTTTCTCATTTAACAATTTTAAAAATATTCCTTAGTTAAGGGGTACAATAGTATACGGATATGGATAGATACTGTACATTAATAATAAACGTAAATGTTAGCAGGTGCGATAATGTAAAAAAAATAAATTAAAAAAATGCGATGTTTGAAAACCGTTTCCAGTAACCCCCGTATCATATTTGAAAGCGCTTCAGGAAAACTTGTTTATGAATCGTATGATATTTACGCCAAGGTATTTAGACAAATAAATAAATTTGACCATATGTCAACTTTTCTTATGTCAAAGCAAGTTTAAGAAAAACAAAAGAACACTGTATAGATATTAAAATAAAGAATTAGAATTAAGTTTAAACTGTCACAGCAAGAAGGTCGATAGTGAACATGTAACAAAATTGTACATAGAAAAATGGTAAAGCAGGAAAAATATGGAAGATATGCAAAGAAAGTGTTTAATGTTGGGATATACAAGTACCCGGTCACGTCCACTCTGTGTTTTTGTTATATATATTTCTATTTGTATCCATCTGATGAGTTGAACCTTTTTCCATTGATTTTTATATTTCGTTCTTATGTTGTACTGTTACATCACTGCCCCAGGTTATGGGGAGGGTTGGAATCCCGCTAACATGTTTAACCCTGCAACATTCTGTATGTAGGTGCCTTTCCCAAGTCAAGAGCCTGTAATTTAGAAGTTGTCGTTTGTGGATGTGATACATATTTGTTTTTCGTTCATTTTTCGTACATAAATTACGCCGTCAGTTTTTTTCGTTTGAATTCACGGTTTAACATTTGTCATTTCGGGGCCTTGTATAGCTGACGATGGCTTTGTTCAATGTTGAAGGCTGTACGGTGACCTATAGTTGTTAATTTCTGTGTCATTTGGTCTCTTGAAGAGAGTTGTCTCATTGGCTATCATAACACATCTAATTTTGTATATGCAAAGAAAGCTTTTAGCGTTAATTATTATGTTTAGGAACAATAAAAATTATAAACAACATAAGTTAAAAACGATTGTTCACACTATCGAGATGTGGTATAATAGGGAATGAGACAGCTTTCCACCATAGTTCAAATGATGTGGATACAAGTATTTATATTTCACTCAGCGGCCTTCTACTTGAAAAAAACCATGCCGTATATATTAAGACCCCTACAAATATCAAACAAACCAAACAGCCTAATTTATAACAATACTTTGTAAGACAAACATCAATAATGGACAGGCTCTTGACAGGCACATAAAGAAAGTGGCGGTAATTATTTCATTTTAAAGTTTAACCAAAATTTCAAAAAACATGATGATATATAGTTACGGGCTTATATCAAAAGAATTTGTCACAAAATCTATTGGAACATTTGAAAACAGTCCAAACATCGAGACATTAGACTGATCATTTCTGATGACTCAGATTCACAGAAAATGTAAAAATAAATCGAGTTTAAATAAACAAGAAGAAAAAGGAATCAAGGCAGAAAGTTCAAATTTGAGTCACATTAAACGTGAAGATGGACATTTTTTTATTAATTAATCACATAGTCGATGTTCGAACAGGAATGTTTCAAAGTTTCATTTACTGCTGTAAGGGGACAACCATTTGATATTCTGGGGGGGGGGGGGGGGGGGCAGGAGGATTTGTTTTTGGTTATTTATTTAATTTTTGTAAACTAAGAGGATAGATTATTCATTTTCTGCACTATTGAAGCAAGATTTTTCATTTTCATTCAAGCAAGGGACTGATTATTCATTTTCAAACTATATTTATGATATTCGAAAACATACATTTTTAAATGATTTGTTTATTATAAATAATACATGTATAATCAAGTCATTGTGTACCATTTAATCAAAATTAATCATCATCCTCTGCAGAAATTAATCTTTTATATTTCCAACTGCATGTACATGTAGTGCATACCTATTTAGTATTAAAGTTTGGTTGTAACTAGCTTCTTTAAAAGTATTGGCAAACATATTTCGACGAGCGTAGCGAGGCAAACATTTTTTTGAAGGATTTTTGAGCCACTGAAGGCCCAAGAAGCTATAGAACAATTGATGCAAAATCATGCTCTTTTAATAGGTGTTTCCTAGACCCTTTCTTAATCTGAAAATGCAAGTTTTGTTTTAAATTTTAAAAGTTTCTAGGGACAACATCAAAAGACCAATGTGCATGATAAAGCAAAAATGGATTTCACATAGTTAAGTCTGTGGCTGCTGGTTTTTTTAACTCATGATCAAGTTCATAACAAAATTACTAGATCACAAAAGGAATGCAACACTAACAGAACACAGAAGGGCAATCAATGAACAAAAGACAAATAATGAATAAACATTGATCCCGAAAAATTAGGCCTACGTCTGAGGAAAACAGAACTTGATTCTAGCAAGGCGCTCGCCGTGAACACAATTTGATATGGAGACAAGCGTTTGGTCTTTTCCTACATGAGGCCTCAATGTAGTCACGGCCCTGTTAAAAATAAAAGTGAGGTAAGGTTTCCCGAGAAAATATACCTCAAGTTAAATGAAACGAATTTTCATACATTTCATGTATATTTAAATAATATCTATATTTTAATTATTATTAAAAAAAATTGGAAAGTGTTTCCTGATTTTGTTTTGGGGAAAAGATGAATTTATGAAGAAATCTGGTGCCTCTCATACTTCGATGACGCTGTTATTATTTTCAAGACATTTCATAGGTAATTTTTCAAAATACGAACACCTAAGATTTTTTTGATTATCAGCCGAGTTATTTATTTTCAATCCTCGTACGGTTAAAGGAGTTTGATCACAAATGAGTCATTACAAATGTGCTACTAAAATTTAAATTTGTCACAAACTACTTATCATTGAACAAACCTAATTTGTATTGAAATTATTTTTGTGAATTATCAAGAGCCTGAGTTATTTATTTTCCAAAATCCTCCTGTAAACGGTTAAAAGTATTTGTATTCAACATAAAATTGTAGTTCAGTTTCAAAATTTGTACTAAAAATTTTGTCATACTTTTTAGACAAATTACTTAAAATTTGAAATATTTTGTCATACAAATTATTTTCATATAAAAGCACTTTTGTCATGACAAAATCATTTTGTACACAGACTTTCTTTTTTTTTACCCAATTGAAATTGGGCGAAAAAGTCAATTTTGTATGCAAATTAGTTTAGTTTAGATTCTGTGAACTAATTTGCATACAAAATGACTTTTGTAAGACAAATTGACTTTTTAACAATTAAAGTAATTTTGTCTCACAAAAGTCAATTTTGTCTCACAAAAGTCAATTTTGTCTCACTAAAGTCAATTTTGTGTGACTTTTGTGTTTTAATTTCCATATCGGGTAACAAAAGTCAATTTTGTATGCAAATAAGTTTATATTTGCATACCTTTTTGACAAAATTGACTTTTGTCATGTCAAAAATGAATTTTGTCTACAATAATGAATTTTATCATCACATAATTGGAGTTCTCATAAAACAAGTGTGTATCACATAGTTGTGTAAGACAAAAATGATTTTGTTATGAAAGAATTGAATTTTGTACAAAACCACAAGAGTCCAATTCGGCGCCCCCGTACATTATGATTGTTCATGGTATTATCTTTCTTATAATAAGGTCATCTCAATGTTCTTTTTACTTTTTTCAAGGCTTGACATACACGTATCTGTTAACTTAAGTTTTATAAATTCGTGGGTTGAAAGATAAATTAAAATGGAAGTCTGACTTGTAACATGGATGAATGCGGGTGGGATAAAATTAACGTGAATGTATAAAATCTTATGAACATAATATTTTCTTTACAAAATTACTATGCGTTTAGATTAATACTAATCGTACATATGCATGCAAGACCGGGACATTTTATAACATAGCATCTACCTTTAGTTTAATGATGAATTCATTATGTTGTATTTGTTACAGTGAATCATTATAGTATTCAAGAGGATACACCAATTTGCAATTACTCATAATAATTTATCTTTTTTTTATTAAGAAAGATTTGATGCATATGCCCATAAGATATCAACCAAACGATAAAACACTCATACATCAACCCCCCTGCACCTCCCTTAAAAAAAAAACACAAAAAAAACCGATAGAAAAATGTAATAAAAACCCAAGAAACATACATACAAAAGACATCCATATGACAATTAACAGTATTCAACAATTGACAATTTTCTCGACAATATTATACATGATATCAAGCTTGTAAATTTACCAAAGATTATTCAAAACAAGCCAATAACCGCAACTTGATGTTATTGCCCATGCTATTATCTTATAGAAAACGTTTGCTACCGTCGAAGAAACACAGTGCTTAAGTTATTTTCGGTATTTTTTTTTGTGAATTATCATTTTTTTCAAACTTTCGTCCCTTTGTCAAGATGTTCCCTAACTCCTTCTTTTATCTTTTCCTTTCCATACTTTTTATCTCCATTTGTAACTTCTCAATTTATTCACAATGATAATTCGTCAGTATGTTCAAATATCCACTAGGTCAGACAGTTAATAATTTTTCGTTTATAAACTCCCATCCCCCATCGCTGTCTCATAGTGGCATCATCGTCTCGTGCGTTTGATTCCCGACCAAGTCAACCAGTCATCGATCAATCCAGCCATCCAAAACTGTTTTGTGACTAATATACTTAGTTTTATCTAGGCATGAATTAATTTTGTATGTTTGAACTTGTTGCGTAGGAAAAGGTAAACACTTTTATTCATTCATAATTTACCTTTAAATAGTGCACACCGGTATAAGCGTAGGAAGAACGCTAATTTATAATATTAAAAACCCGAGTATCGTTCGAAATTTATCAGTCGCATAATTTTTTGGAGTAAAGATAACATAAACTATTGCAAACATGTCTCACGGAAAGGAAGATATGAGACAATTTTTCCAAAGACTTGATACTAGTGGCGAAGGCCAGGTCCAGGTGACAGAACTTAAGGCGGGAATCAAAAGAGAATTTTGCCAGGACCTAAATGATGCAGCAGTTGTCGTAAGTTCATTATATACATATTTCATTTGGTATAATTCTTATCTACATTCGTTGTGTAAGCTTATGTTGATTGGTTAGTTAGTGTTTAACGCCAGTGCCACTCTCAGCAATACGAGCTTATCGTGGCCGTAAGTTTTAATTGGTGGAGTAAGTCAAAGTGTGTCCGGAGAGAACCATCAACCTTTACCTACATGGCAATTCCTGTCAATAAACATTTAAGTGGAACGCATCTGCCACGTATGGGTTTCGAACTCACAACATCGGTGTTGACAAGCTTGTGATTTAAAAGATGAACGATTTTTAATTCTGTATTTACGTAAAATAAACAACTTAGAGCAACCGGCAGGCAAGTCCCCACCTTTCCTTCCAATTTTATGTATCATGTCTCCGCGTAAGCTGTATAATTTAAAAGGTCAAATCACATGGTAATTGTTTTAAAGTAAATGAAAAAGAAATGTCAAATACAAGGAAGGTAACTTGACAGACATTAAATCATCGTCAAACATTTAATAAATACACAGGAACAAACTGTAAAAATGAGATGAAGTGTAAGATAAACAAGTTATACTATTGATATCGTCATTCGGAGATATAGTCAATATAACAGAAATCTTCAAAAAAAGTTTTCGTGCCCATGCACACATGACAATGTAAACCTTTTCTATATTTTATACCCTTTCCTTAACTCTAGTGTGGGGACTTTATTGCATTCATCTTGTCAATCTATCATGGATCCGTAAGGGGGGGGGGGGGGGGGGGGGTAGTAGTTAACCGTATAACGATTTTATCGGACGCTGGACTTTTTTGATGCGTTTTGTTGAAAAATAAACAATGAATGAAGAGAACATGCAAACGATAGTTTTTTAAATGATTTAAACGAAGATAATTGAATATACTTAATTATGATATTATATTACTTTTTCAGAATATGTTCATGGGTCTTGATATGGACGGCGACAATATGATTTCAGAAGACGAATTTCTTACACAGATGTGTGATAAAATTGATAGAAAGTAAGCATCTAAATGGTTAACTAATTTATACGTAGGATATGTACACTTGCTACGGTGTATTAACGACATCCTTTTAGATATACATGAAGTGTCATTTGTTGATATGTTCACATTCTGATTCATGGAAGATAACATGTAGATAAATTAAGCCTATGGCGTTCACGCTGAAGCAGACTTGCATGTAGATAAAATTAACTTAAGAAGTTCACTGTAAATTAAGATAGTGGGCTGATTCTAGAAAGTAGACACACATAAGCCTATGGCGTTCACGCTGATGCAGGTTTGTATGTAGATAAAATTAACTTAAGAATTCATTGTAAATTAAGACAGTGAGCTGATTCTAGAAAGTAGACACACGTAAGACTACGGCGTTCACGCTGAAGCAGATTTGTAAATAAGTTTCAGAAGTTCACACTTAAACGGTTGGCTGATGATAGACAGTAGATATGCGTAATAAGTATGAAACATTACATGACATTAAATGAAATATTGGTTGATCTGGAGAAATTGTAGTTAATTTTTTGGCTTTCGTAAAACAAGAAAATGGATATATAAATCCAGCTTTAACTGAAGTCTCCTATATGAAACTTCTCGAGATTGATTTTGGATGCAAGCAATTTCCTCAATAAGTTAAGTTTTAACTATGTACATATACAGCCTATAGTCGTCCCTAAAGTAATTGTCTTGCTGTCGGATGGTCATGTACATAAAATCGAAACAGTGTTTTGTTCTAGTATTCCTCGCACGAGGTTTATACATCGACAGTAATTTGTTGTGCTTATACTAAACGTGTAAACACATGGTTTACATTTATTTCTTTAGTTTGCTCATTGGTCGGGTTGTTGTCTCTTTGACATTTTCCCTATTTCCGTTCTAATTTTATTTGTATGATTTTTTTCCAATGTTACGACGACGACTTACTGTTCCATCCTAATGCAATCGTTTATTGGATTGTTTGTGTATATCTTTCAGACTTGCCTTCAGTTTATTGGATTATTTATGTATATCTTTTAGACTTGCCTTCAGTTTATTGGATTCTGTATGTATATCTTTCAGACTTACCTTCAGTTTATTGGATTATTTATTATCTTTTAGACTTGCCTTCAGTTTATTGGATTCTGTATGTATATCTTTCAGACTTGCCTTCACAGAGAAATTTAAACAGATGGATGCTGATGGTAGTGGATTTTTATCAAAGGACGAAATAAAGACAGCTTTACAAGAAATATACCAAGGTGACGAAGATGGTATTGATTCAATGTGTAACGATTGTGACAGTAACAATGATGGAAAAATATCATGTGAAGAATTCCTCAGACATATGAAGTAAACACCACTCGTTTCGTTAAAGCTGAACTGTGTATGGAAAATTCACCTTGCTACATGGCAAATCACGCCACTGAAAGCACAAAGGAAAATTCCATATGCAGTCAGATCATTCTAAATAGTTAACTATAACTTTTATATGTTTTATAGACAAGGACTATTAAAAACAATGCAAGGCATTTTAATTATTAAAAATAAAATATATATTTCTATAGTCTATGAGTTTCGTTTTGTTTTGTAAAATTGTTAGAAATCCAGAATCGACCAATAGAAAATATGGTTGCTACACTTAGCCTTGATGAAAACTTAAGGTTACGGCGAGAGACCGAGTGGACATTTGTTGCTAATTGAGTCAATAAGTCTTACAAGATGACCTGATATGGGAGAGAAGCTGTCAAAGAGCAACCGTCATTGATTATCTTGTAAAAAGTTTCATACACAAAGATTTAAGAATATATCATTTTCAATTGTAAGTAACTTTAAAATAGTACATCAACACCAAATAAAGCCATCTTTTATTTACAGTAATGAAGTATCAAACTAATACGATATATTTCTTTACCCGTGTTCATTCTTTAAAGTTAAACCTTTCCGTCTGTATACATGTATGTTATTGGGGAAAAACACAATATAAAGATAAAAGCAACCTAAATGCGGAATAATCAGACAGTTGGTTGGTATGTTGATGTGTTGTCTAGTCGTTTCTTTATATGCAAGTTTTTTTTCATGAAGTTATTCTTCTGGTTGCTTTTCCTGTGGCGTTTTATATTCTGTTTATTTGTTCTGTCAATTTCCAAGGTAAAAAGGGAATGTTGAGTTCTCTTAAAACCCAAGCAACATGTATTGTGCATATGTTGCAAGTCATACGCGTTTTTAATAGTTTTATTATTATTTTTATCCGTTTACCGCTCTTTTGAATTGTTTAATAACTTGTCAAACTAGGCGCGTTGTTGATTTATTTTCTAGGTTGTATATATATATGTAGGACTCAAATCTATGACGTGTTCCCAATTCTATGGCAGATTTCTAATCTATGGCAAATATGACGTTACAAACGTCAAATCTATGGTAGGTTTTTGTTTTCTCCTAATCTATGGCAAATTTATGAATTACGTAATTTTCCGGGAAAAGAGTAAAATATAACGTCACATTAAAATAACGCCATATAAATAAGTCGTCGCCGACTTCAGCAAGTCCTGTGTTTAAAAATTTCTCTCTAGAACAATTTTCCGATAATTAAAAGAAATATGTGATCTTTTATCTATAGGACTGGTAACAATTATTTGATATACAGTCCGAATCCCGCGATGAAGAAAGGCACAGCTGGTTTAGTAGTGATATTTTGGGAATAGAGTTATAGTTAATATTTTAGCGTCTACGGCTAGCAAAGTATTTAAAATGAGAAAATGAAATTACAGGATACCACCAAGTTGACTCAAATCGTCACCAATTAAAAAGATTGATTAACGCTAAAATAAATATTATGTGACAAGTCAAACTGTTTTTTTTTTTTTTTTTATAAAAAACTGCTTTCTTGTTTGTTAATAGACTTTTTTTTCTAGTTGTTTTAATTAATGGATTAAACTGGTACAATGCACAGATTAAGAAATGCTTATTTTTCCAGATCATTTTAATCCTAATTTCGGTATTATGGTATATCACTTTTACACTTTTTTATGTTTGACATCACGATTTGGTTGACCATTATGGAATTTTTATTTCACAAATGATTTATACATGATCCTGTTGTCGTACATGTCAACTTATTTAAGACAAGTTAGTGATCGTATATGTACTGCCTTGTTCTACATTTGCACAAAATCTGCCATAGATTTGGAAACAACAAAAAAAACGCAATAGATTAGGAAATTACAAAACTTGCCATAGATTAGAATTGTAAAAAGTCTGCCATAGATTTGGGATGACATGACGTCACATTTACCATAGATTAGGAATCTGCCATAGATTTAGAACCCACCATAGATTTGAGTCCTACATATGTATATATATAGCTTTTCATCCTTTGAATAAGTTTTCGATTTTCAAATGTTTTGGCCTCGAGCGTCACTAAGAGACATTAGTTGTCGAAATGCGCATCTGGTGCAGAAAAATTGGTACCGTTTATGTTATAACGACCTAACTTCTATGTTTTTTCATATGAATAATAAGATGTGGTATGAGTGCCAATGAGACAACTCTCCATCCAAGTCTTAATGTATAAAAAGTGAACAATTATATGTCAAAGTACAGCCTTCTACATGGAGTCTTCAAAGTTGGCTCCGGCCGAACAGCAAACCATAAAGGGCCCCAAAATGACTATATATTGTAGAACAATTCAAACAGGAAAAGCAACGGTATAATCTGTATTAAAAAACGAAAAACGTTAAGATAATATTAGAGATTCCTTATTCCGTGTTTATTAGGTAATGAAATCGAAAGGAATCGACATTCTCTATCTTTTATATAGTCATCAGAGGTTTATGACTATCCAATAAAAAGTATATCTCGCCATCACACGAATTAGTATTTTCCTATCCGTTGAGTTAACAATACTTATGTATAATTTGTGTGCAAATCAATATATTGAATGATGTATATAGTAGTAATTCCCACCAGCAATTACTTGTCTGCTTATGTTTTTATATTATAACCTTTTACAATTGTAATGAGGAGGATACAATAAGGGAGTCGTTAGAGTTTAGACCTTCATTAAAAGTTTTAGAAGTGTTATATGTGATACAATTTACCGCTCGACTTGATGACTTGCCCTCATTACTTATTTCTACAAGTTATTGTTAGATAATGTAGGGTATGGTTAACTTTCTCTTTATAGCTGAAGGTTGGATATTTTATGAATGAATGGTCTAAATACGTTGTACACCTATAGTAAAATCATTGTTAAAATATTTATCACGTGACGTGAACAATAGCCCCAGGACACAGTAAAAGTTAAATCATTTATCGTGGGATAAGTATTTGAATATATTAAAGAAACCGGTTGTCATCAGCTAACGCAGTCAGACAATATATTTATTACATACAAGTTGGAAGAGGACGTCTGCTAAAGTTAACAAAATGTCTCACAGCGTAGAAGATATGACCGCACTCTATGATGAATACGACAAAAATGGAGATGGAAAAGTTTCTGTTCACGAATTGAAAGCTGGAATAAAAGCCAAATTTTGCGCAGATGTTGACGACAAGAAAGTAGTGGTAAGTTTTTTGGCCTATTTACTTTTATCTTCAAAAACGTGGAAATAAAAAAAAAAAACACATTGTTTTCTGTCTCATTCGTGTAAGAATGAATTTTGATCGCGCTAGGTAAACTTGTTTTCTTTGATTAATAATTATGCTAAACGTTCACAAATGACGTAAAACTGTAATCATATATTAAAACAAAATTAGGGCAATACAGATTTTATTTTGGCAAATTATAATTTAAGTCCATTGAATATAAGAAAGTTTTTTAAGAACAAGATCAAAACTATGCCTTAAACTTAGAAAAAACAAATGACAGAAATTAGTTTCAGGCCCTTTTGGGAATCACATTATGTGTTTTGTGTACCATTGTTTGTCTGTTGTAACAAACTGCTATGCGTTTGTATCACGCAGTTACTGCGGCTGAGCTCAATTTTGACATCTAAATGTAACCGATATTTTGTGACTTTTGTCTTGAGCAATCTTTACTTTATTCATATTAAGTTGTTAAATAGAGCATTACGAATCTGTGGGTGTTTAAAAGGTTACATATACCATTGAATAACTCCGATGGTCAATAGAAATTACATTGTTTATTTTGGACAGGAGTTTAAACCCCTTTGAACCTGGTGATATGAAATCTAGTACTAAATTCGCAATGTAAAAAGTCCTATAAACATCTTAATTTTGAAATAATTGAATTTATAAATGAAGAAGAAACGTTTAATCTTTGTCAAAGGATTTAAGAAGATTTGTATCGTTTATTTAGGAAAAGAGTAACACGTCTTGCGAAATGAATGTTAATCCATATTTTTAGATATGAAAAAGATATTAAGAAAAAAACAATAGACATCCATTTCACATTTTTCTGTAAAAACGAAAATAGTTGTAAGCCGTTGACGATTTGTATCTTGTATATTGATGTTTTTGATTTTTGGAGATGTTTCTGTTTATTGGTTTATATTTAGATATTGCCAATCTATTTGTAGGCTATATTTCAAGGATTAGACATGGATGGTGACAACTGTATAACAAAAAATGAATTCCTTGATCAGATGTGTAGTAAAATTTCCCGGAGGTAAGACCGACATGTCCAACATTAAGATTTTATCTTTATCATTAATCTTGACAAATTTTCGTGATTCAAAATAGCATCTTTCCTTTGTAGTTTGACAACGATTTACGTGTCGAAAATATGTATCTTTTATCGGGTAAATTGTTGCAAAGGTTTTTTGAATAAGAGTCACTGTAAATGTAGAAAAGCATTACAAATTAAAAAAACAAACCCAAACAATCAAACAAAACAGGAACAGAACAGAAAAAAAAACACCAAATGCACCAGGGATTATCAACCCCCAGTTTTAGAACAGTTATACAATTTAACGTTTAAAGTCATAAGAAACGAGTGACGGGTGAAAAATAATGTTTATCCAATTCTTGAACCAATGCATGTATATATAATAAACTTAGTCCTCTGTGCACGATTTTATCATTTTTTACGCAAATATATCGTATAATCGTCAATTTTTTCTCTCTCTGTCTGTTATGATTTAACAAATATGGCTACTCATTAAATGCCGTGTTTTGAAGCCGAAGTTTACCGATTGTCACCTTATAGTAAATAATCAACAAAAAGCATAGGTATTTAGCACGTGTTTAACATATACAATCAGGTAATTGTCTATTTTAATGACCGACTCATGCGTATTACTATCACCGGATTTTTACGAAGAGGGTCACGCTTAGGTCACTATGCATGCGGAAAATATGTCGGCGAATTGCTTCCTGGCAGCAAGCAATTAAAACTAAGTAGACTTCTTCTAAATGTGGACGAATTAAAGAATTTTCCTCATATTAAAGTATATGTACATAAGTTGTATAATGAAAACTATCCATTTAGTTTTAAAA
Organism: Mytilus edulis; assembly: GCA_019925275.1. Lineage (NCBI taxonomy): Eukaryota > Metazoa > Mollusca > Bivalvia > Mytilida > Mytilidae > Mytilus > Mytilus edulis. The sequence goes on from CM034350.1 coordinate 19,601,089, forward strand.
AACATATGCATATTTTTTTCTTATTTGAGGTTTCATATGACTTTAAATAAAGAGAAAAAAATTAAGCCAGTACCAGATTTCACATATTATTTTTCGTTATTTCCTTTCACATTATTTGTTTTACCTGACCAGAGTGAAGCTGCGTTCGAAGCTCTGCTGATGTGGTAATTTACAAAAAAAAACGCAAAAAAAAAACGCCGAAAGTTGTGCTAAAATAATTTATAGTGGTTTGTTACGTGTATAAGACGATTTGTATCCATTTAAGGGTGCATTTTTTTCTAACACAAACGGTACAAACGGCTTAGCGCGCACATGTTTTGATCATTTCTTTCAAACATACGTTTGCGAAACTTGACAAACTATGTGCACACGCTAAAAATGCGTACTGCAGTTTGTCGTTTGTCGTTTATTAGTACAAACGCTACATTTGTTTCTAACTTCAACCTGATAAAACGATGTATTTGTTTCTACGTTTGTAAAAAGTCTGTTCACCAACAACATCTGTCTGCATTATTGAAAATTCAAACACGGTCAGTAAAGACTTATTAAATTTGTAGCGTTTAGAAAACAACAAACGCGACACAACGTTTACAAAATTTTGGTTAGAAAGAAATGCACTCTAAATGTCAACACTTCTCTCTATACGTATAGAAAGATCAAAGATAAAGTAATGAGTGTTCAAACAGGATATCGAAAACTCGCCGTTGTAACTTTGTATAACAGGAAATCTAAAAAGCTACACTGGTTTTTAAACCGTTCAAATGATACTGGCAATATGTGCAATGCAATCATTTAACTTAATTGGCGATAAACGGATAAGAAAAAATGTCATTACTTTTTATAAATACTACATATAGATATATAGAATATAGAATGATCATATTAAGAAACTAGTTGAGATAAAAAAAATTAAAGTGAAAGGAATTGCCATTTATTTTAGCCCTTGTAAAATTAACCTGGGTAATCAATGTTAGTAACCAAGAATGAGAAGACAATAGAATTATGTAATAATCATTCATAAACTTTTGGTTTTAACATTTATCTACTAAGAACTCGCAGTCGGTGCCGTAATTTTACGTTATATGCACTCGAGGTTTATCGATCCGCCCTAATTGGGATTTATATATTAAAAGAAAACAAATGACTAAAAGTATAAGTTTCTGATTAGTATATATCTGATTTGATGCAATCTTGTAAAACCCAAAATATGTCATTTACGTGCAACAATCTTTCAGTATAACAATTCGACCTGTTATTTCAGAGTTGGATTCAGCAAGCAGTTTAAACAGCTAGATACAGACAACAGCGGATACCTCACAGTTCAGGAGGTTAAACCATTGTTACAAAATGATTACGACGATGGACAAATTGACCAAATGTTCAAAGATGTTGATGCTGATAGCAATGGCAAAGTCTCATGTGAAGAATTCCTTAAACTTATGTAAACTTTTGATTGAACAATATGACTTTTTTACACATATATTTATTTCATCTTGCCATGTTAGATGTCATTTTTACTTTTCGAAATGTTTTTTTTCTTCATTTTCTTAGTATTATCGAAAGATTATCCTTTGTAGACAACACTGGATGATTAATTTAGACTCTTTTTTTATAGACTTTTGTAATCTTTATAATATCTTTAACTTTAAGGTGGCTTGCTGAAATAAGCTTAACTTTGATATGTGATGAATTTACCTGTTAATTTTGAGAAAACATAGACATATGCGGTTAAATTGTTTTGAAAAATTAATTTCAACTACAAATAAATACTAAGAATCTTTCATTGTGATAAATACTCTAAAATACTTTCTACATCAATGCAATATGAGCTTTTATAGTATTCACAATTTATATTATATTATATTATATATTACATTTTATTAAACTAACAAAATATGAAACATTTCTAGTTTGCTGAGTGTATACAAATAAACGGCACGTTCTAAGTGGAAATAATAGAATTGTTAAAAAAAGAGTCCAGCTTTAAAACAACTGGTAAAGTCTATAATGTTTCAGGAGAATAAATCATGAAAATTATTAGCTAGAAGATAATTATGTTTACAAGGTCGAATAGTAACCCAACAACAGAAAGCGAGATGAGTATACCTAATGAGCTTTAATCTGTTGGTCGCATGAAAAGGTGTCCACACAAATTGTAATTGTTAGATATAAGATGATGTGGTAAGAATCCCAATGAGACAACTCCCCGTCCAAGTCACAATTTGTAAACGTAAACTATTATAGGTCAAATATTTAAAATAAGATGTGGTATGATTGCTAATGAGACATCTCTCCACAAGAGACCAAATGACACAGAAATTAACAACTATAGATCACCGTACGGCCTTCAACAATGAGCAAAGCCCATACCGCATAGTAAGTTATAAAAAGCCCCGAAATGACAATTGTAAAACAATTCAAAAGTGAAAACTAACGACCTTATTTATGTACATTTTTTTTTAAACGAAAAACCTACAACCTCCTGACTCAGGAAAGGCACATACAAATGTACATACATATAGTATTTGTTAATAAAACTGAGAAAAAAATGAAATATTTTACAAAATTGTAAATTAATTGTGCGTAATATGCAGTATATTTAAAACAATTACACATACATTATAAAAATTTCTTAACACATTCATGAACTTGCAGTTTACAGACCAACGCCTTCATAAAAAACGAACTAGATTATAGTTTTACATTTTGCTATTCAACGTGAATATGAGAACTTTAATATAGAGATGAAACAAGAAGTTTAAATTCATATCTTCCCACGATCATAGCCTGTACCGTCAAAGAACAGGAATTGTTATTTGAAAACGACATATAATAATATCTATCAAGGTTTAAAAACAAATTAGGTATGTACTCCTTGATTAAACAAGCGTAGTGTTTTCCAGTTTATACCAAATGACACTGAATATATTGAAGTTACGACAGTGAACACATTTTTAGTCAGTGACCTTCATGGCAGAATGAATTTTAAATCAAATTTTAAAATGTAGTTCGTTCATGAACTGATTTGTACGAAGATAAAGAGAAAAGCATCCGCCTAATATGAAAACGTTTCTTTTTAGCTAAAGTCCCAAATTGTTAGTTGACGAAGAAAAATAATTCTATAGGCACTTCAGCTTTATTCTTAATCTGTAATAAAATCAAATCTAAAGCTTTAAAATAAAATAATATTTTTTTTTCTATCTTCCTCTAGGTAATTATTATTAAAAAAAACTTTACACGATTCCTCTAATCGTTTCTTAATCAAATGGTGGATATTGAGGTTAATCATAGTGACCCTACAAATTTCGCCGAAAAAAAAGCAAAATAGCAAAATTACCGAACTCCCAAGGAAAATTCAAAACGAAATGTCCTTAAAAGTTCATTAAAAGGCAAAATCAAATGATCAAACAAATCAAACGAATGGAAAACAACAGTCATATTCCTGACTCGGTACAGGCATTTCCATGTGTAGAAATTTAAAATGGTGGATTGAACCTGGTTTTATAGCTATCTAAACTTCTCATTTGTATGACAGTCGCATTATATTAACAACAATGTGTGAGCAAAATAAACGGACATAATAGGCAAAAGTGTAAAAAATAAATCTCATGTGCATTCACCCATTCCCGTCCCCAAATATATGAACTGATTCGTTCTCATGTTAAAGTGAAAGGCTAAAAGAAACAAAGAAACAACGCGCATTCGTTTGGAAGTATATGTTTTCCATATGATTGGAAGTTATGGGATATTTATCCAGGATAAAGTGTTTCATAGTTCTGTTGCATTTCTGACAGACCATATGCTCTATAATTGTTGAATCCGTCTGCCCTTTTAATCACTCAATTCAACTCTAATGTGCATTGACAAGTTATTGTACTTCAATTATGTCGATTATGTCCTCCGAATTAATTTCCCTTGTTGCTATAATGTGTTTATAATTTAAAAAAAAACAAATGCCATTGTCAGTATTTGTAGGAACGTCTCACGATGTATGCGTAGGAACATCTCGCAATGTATTTATGTTATTCATAAGTTAACCTTCAGGCTTATGTAAAGTTGTTGTAGGTTAATACGAAATAACTATGATAAGTAAAATCACTAAAATAAAGAATTCCGAGGAAAATTCAAAACGAAAGTCCCTGACCAAATGACAAAATTTAAAGCTCAAACACATTAAACGAATTGAAAACAACTTTCGTATTTGCATAATAATGTGTTTCCCAAGATAAGGAAAAGCGACAAAAACACAGATCCATCCATCAACTGCTTACAGTTTTTTTTATGTTTTGTTCCTTTGACATCCATCACATTTCCCTTTTCCCAAACAGGTAGATTCAGTTTCGTAACCACTTTATTAGCTTTATTACATCCGATAATTAAAAAAGAAGAAACAATCCGATAAAAAAAGGCAACAGTAGTATACCACTATTCGAAATTCATAAATCGATTGAGAAAAAAAACAAATCCGGGTTACAAACTAAAACTGAGGGAAACACATCAAATATAGGAGAACTACGACACAACAGAAACACAATATTAAAATGTAACACACACAGAAACGAACTATTATAACAATGACCATTTTTCTGACTTGGTACAGGACATTTTAATAAAGAAAATGGTAGGTTGAATCTGGTTATGTGGCATGCCAAACCTCCCGCTTTTATGGCAATTTTTAATATAACATTAAAATGACAACATTTCATGATAGTACTACAATACAAATAAATGGGAGAACATATAGGCCAGAGAAACACACGAATAATAGCTAACAAAATGTGCCAGGTTTAACATTTAATACGCCAGACGCGCGTTTCGTACACACAAGAATAACCAGTGACGCTCTGATAAAAACCGGTGACTAACTACAAAATAAAAACGGTAAGATAAATTACCTAAACCAGCATATAAAATTTACAGCCACGTTAGCCAAATCGATAAACGCATAAACTTAAGTAACGTCACATTTGAATTTCCAAAAAAATTGCCCAAAAAATAGGATAGAATTAGGATAGAATTCAAGATTAGGTTTGTAATGTTGATATAACATTTTTCAAACAGCTCAATGCCACCAATTTGTCTCCAACGTAGCGAAAACATCAGAAAATTTCAGCTTCTCCCAAAATAGGTATGTATTATAGTTCAGCGAAATGGACGTCATACTCACTCCGAAACATATAAATGAAGCAAAAATTTCAAAATCCACAATACTAAGAAAGGCTTGAGATTCTAACTTTGGACAGGCGTAATCATGCAAACATGTTTTATGAGATATCAACCCCTAAACACTCAGCAAAACTATCTTTAGTTGTAAAATGAAAACCACAGACGAGGCTGTTATTTATTCTTAAAGATAAAAATTGGATTATAATTGTAAGTTGATGTCAGTTTATAATCATGTTTACATAATTAGATATACTTGTCATTGCTCTACATTTGTCGTTGGACACTATGCATTATCAATCTGTTATGACTACAACAAGCTAATTTGAACAAACTTAAAATAATATGAGAAAAGTCCTCAGTTTGTTTAAAATCTCATTTTGTACAGATCAGCTGAATAATATGATCAGTAAAAGCAATCAGATTATACAAAACAACTCTTTTGGAGCTACAATGCAAAATGTTTTGACTCTAAGTCATCTTCTCTAAAACTAAATAGCTACCAAACTAGGTACAAATGATCTATGGAAGTCCGTCTACAAGTGTTCTTCATTTTTATTCCCATCGGAAGAAAAACAAAAACGTCCACCAAATGTAGAATAAATAGGATCGGTCAATTTAAAAAAAGTGTATGCTGTGAAACAATTTGTTTAACTTTATAAGTTGGTTTCTGATTTGGAGACCATTTACAAACAAACTTAAGCTAAAGATAATTAATAATTACGGAAAAGGCAACCATTAGCAACCTTTTATACTTCTAAAAAGTATCGAAGGATGAAACATATTTAATAACTTGGAGTTCAAATTTATATTAAATATAAAATATCCATAAAACATGACATTTTCTTTTACAACTATTTATCGAATATGCGTATTTATCATTGTACTTTACAATATGTGAGCCACCCTTGGAATGCTCATAGGTTTGCTAGTTAGTCAATAAAATCTGTGTTTCATTTCTCTTAAGTGATAACCAAAAGTGAATGGACTTTGCTGTACTAAAAAGATTCGTCTATGAAATAACAAGACAAAATTTCAAGGACATACCTGTGGTTAAGCAGATAGATTTTCGATTTTTACGTATAACTTCTATTTGCACCATACAGCCGTTGAACATTTATATTTCCGAGAATGCAGGTTGCAAAACTGGTATACCAAATGCAACTTCTTTCCCCAAATTCCAAAGTTTCTTTTTATATTGATAGTTAGAGTTGCATGTCAATAGTTTTTCATATTTGCAATTAATTTGAGAAAAAAAGAAGTAGAATTATGTTTATTAAACTCGACCCCAAATTAAATATATTTGAAAATTTTCATCACATGTACAATATATGTTGAACCATTGTATTTTTAATAAAGATATCTATTACAAAGATGTACATTGACAGTAAAGTGATTAAAATTACACACACTATTATCGACAACTTGATTCACATTTATCTGACAATCTATCCTAAAGCGTATGATTTATTATATTATGTGCTAAGGTATTTCACTACTTTTTAGTTTATATATGATAATGGTTTTTTCGAAGATTTTATTTTAGTAAACATTTAGTCAACAATAGTGGAAAATGTAACATACATATCATTTGATGCATACTTATGGATTTATAAGATTCAGAGTACCCTAAATGTCACAAAGGGAAATTAAATATTATAGTTCATGACACGTATCTAATAACACTAAAGTACAGATTTAAAATAGTCTCAATTATTGAATAAAACTAATTAAACGAAAACGCTGCAACACAGATCAGCATAGTGTTTATCATATTACATATTTTGAAGTTTTAATCTTCTCTTTTATGTCTCTTTTGTTCTGTTAGAAAAGAAAGATAAACAGCTCTTTGCGATAAACATTTCAAATATTTACAAGACATAAAATATTGATCATTAAAATCCGTCAAGTTTGTCATCCTGTCTAAAGGTGTGGCAAGGAATCCATAGGTAAAAATTCAATGGCTGAATAATCTCTTAAAATGAAATACATTTCTTATCTTGATACATATGTGTCACCTGAGGTTAGATGAAATATTTCTACTTGTTTGTCATGCAACTCTGGATTACCTGTATTTGTGGTAACTGCTAAAACAGGGATGCAGTACGCCTACTGTCTGGTGACCTGTATGTTTGATTTCTTTATTGACGTTAGAGGACATATATAAATTGTTATCTTGTCATTCATAAGTTGTAATACTCAACCTCGGTTTACCAAATTTCCTTTATAAAAACCCAATAAATTAAACCCATCACCTGCACACATATAATGTATTATACAAAGTATTATGTAAAGTTTAAAGTCATATACAAAGTGTATGAATCAGATTGGGTTTATTTATAAATATGATCAGATTTATTCATCTTCTTGATTTTTCTTCTTAAAAACAGTTCAACTCTATTTTGATCTTAAATCTAACTTGAAAATTTGAAATCAGGATGATTGTTTGATTGTTTACTTAATACTCAATATTCATATAAAATTGAAAATGGAAATGGGGAATGTGCCAAAGAGACAACAACCCGACCATAGAAAAAAAACCAGCAGAAAGTCACCAATAGGTCTTCAATGTAGCGAGAAATTCCCTCACCCGGAGGCGTCCTTCAGCTGGCCCCTAAACAAATATATACTAGTTCAGTGATAATGAACGTCATACTAATTTCCAAATTGTACACAAGAAACTAAAATTAAAATAATACAAGACTAACAAAGGCCAGAGGCTCCTGACTTGGGACAGGCGCAAAAATGCGGCGGGGTTAAACATGTTTGTGAGATCTCAACCCTCCCCCTATACCTCTAGCCAATGTAGAAAAGTAAACGCATAACAATACGTACATTAAAATTCAGTTCAAGAGTTCCGATGCAAAGACACTATAAGTGAATCATTATTAACGCCAAAATATGCAATCTTTAATGACCTGACAACAGTATCGTAACTATATCCCTTCTTAATAAGTCTGTTCAAAGGTTTTGTTAGTTTTTTAGGTGAATACTGACACCTTTGTGCTTTATAAAGAATATTTCCATAAAAAGTTGGATGTGAAATACCTGAACGTATAAGAAGTCTGCATGTTGAGCTATATTTACGAATGATGTCTTATACCGATGATAAAATTTAGTAAATGTTTTGACAAGTTTGTGATATCGAAAACCCTGGTGTAATAATTTTTCAGTAATACATAAATTTCTCCACTAAAACATTGTTACATACACGAGATTGAGATGTATAAACACCGTAAGATGGTGACAAGGGAACGTCACCATCTAAAAATGGATAAATAACGATAGGAAATGAAAAATCATCTCTTTTATCATAAATTTTAGTATTCAGCTTTCCGTTAGTGATACAGATATCAAGATCGAGGAAAGGGCAGTGGTCATTGTTATTCACTGGGGTAAAGCTGATGACCGTAACTGCATTCACGGTCATCCCAAGATGTCGGATGAAAAATTAGGTCAGTATTTGTATTGTCTGTTTAAGTGTTTCTATATCATATTTTTTACAAAGCATACATTGGTACGATCTAAATGTATAAAAGAATCACACGGAAATCACATATTACTACCGAGAAATGTGTATGAAACAGGGAATTTGAATTGAAAAAATCGCTAAGATGACCGTAAATCGTCAGTAAAATATTTTCAAGATGACCGTAACATAAAACAAAGATGACCGTGATTGGTAAAAAGATGACCGTAATTTGTAAAGGATGACCGTAATTTATAAAGAATGACCATCGATTCTAACAAATATTCGTATTTGTATTACCGTTTTTGTATCAAATAATTAATCGTGTTGGTATACAACGTATTTATAAGACTGCATTATCCTATAGGTAGAAGAAAATAAGACTTGCTTCAAATACATAGTTCACCAACTGTATTAAATCGTATCCGAATGAAAGAGGAATCTTACTAGCTTTGAACATGAGCTATCTTGTAGACAATGTGCTTACTATGTAAACATTTTAACCTGCCTGTAGTATAACCCAAGGAAAAAGGTGTATATGTTGCACCTGCTTTGCACGATAGTATATATATTATTGGAGGGCACCTTAAATATTGTACAAGGGGGTTGGAGTGTTCAACAATTTTTACATTTCTAAATCTATCCGATGTACAATGTATATAGTACTGTAAAAAAAGCTAAATTATACAAGTGAAAACCAAATTATAAATTTAGAAGAACAAACTATGGCATTCAAATGATGTTCCTCAAATTTTAAAGTTAGTGGCTATTATGTCCAAGAAGGGCGTCCAACGGAATTAAAAATGACCTTTATTAGGTCGTTAGTTTTTTCGTTTGAATTGTTTTACATTGTTATTTAGGGGCTTTTATAGCTGACTATGCGGTATGTACTTTGCTCATTGTTGAAGACCGTCCGGTGACCTATAGTTGTTGATTTCTGTATCGTTTTGGTCTCCAGTGGAGAGTTGTCTTTTGGAGAGTTGTCTAATTGGCAATTATACCACATCTCTTTTTTATATATATTTATGAACTATTGCCAAATAAATTCATTCTGGGTGTGCCTTATCTGAACTTAGTCGGTTTCCACTGTACTTTTAATAAGTGAGGTTTATTTTGAATTATTGGCTTAGACTAGAAAAATTAGACTAATTTCCTTTATGACAAGATGCATACCAGCATTCAAATCTCTATGTTCTCAGTATAAATCGTCATGGTATGGCTTTCTCCAACACATTTTAAAATCTCTTCCTGGTTTTACAAACCTAAATGATGGAGAAAATATTTCAAATAATACCATCAGGAAAATATTGAAAGAGACGTGCATAAAATTTTTGGAAGGATCAACTGACCAAGAAATCAGAAGGAGAGCTCCGCCCTTATGTGAAAGTTAAGGATATTTATGGTTTCGAATAGTATCTATATAGATATCATAACAAAATGTTAGCTTAGGAGATCATTAACAAAATTGAGGGTTTCATCTCACCATTTGAAGATTGAAATAGAACGATACCAGGGTACTCCTCCAAACCTTAGACTATGTCAGCAATGTAATTCTGGTAATATTGAAAATGAAGTTCATTTTCTCTTTTATTGCACAAAATATAACGAAGACAGACACCATTTATATCACATCTGAATCATGTTCCAATTTCATTAACTTAAATTTCCAAGAGAAATTGCTATGGCTGCTGTCTAGTGAGAACTCAACTGTATGAAAAGAGTTGTGTATATTCCTGGTTAAGGTGGTATGGGAGTCTAAAATAAAAATGATAGAATTCGTTCATACTTTGTCAAAACGTTGTATCTATTGATACATGTTGAAAAATACATGTATAATAAAAATGATAGGTCACCGCGCATTTTCTCAAGCTACAGGACGGGACAAAATGACACATTTTGTATGGATTATACAGGAAAAAACACCATTTTGTGATTAGAAACTAAACAAAATGATAGAATTGTTAAATACTTCAGGAAAAGATAGCTTTCAGACACTGCTTTGAGAATATCAAAAGAAAAGATAGGGTCACCGTACGTTTTTTCCGGCTACAAGACAAAATAGGAAAATTCCATACAGAATCCTTCAGAAAATGCACTTTTTTTTAGAGTTACCTCCCCTTAAAATGCCAATTTAAAAAAAAAACAAACAACCAGAAATAATTAACATTTGCAAAAATATCAATATTTAGAAGTTATATTCTTAAAAATTGGTACTTTTAAATGAAAATGTACATTAAACATCTGCATTCCTGCATCAAATTTTGCTAACTTGATGGAAAATCTGGACCTTTGATTCTCTGTTTTTTACAATCCAAGATGGAGGAAGACACCCATACCACCTTAAACACTGCAACTAGCAGATTTATATTCCATGTTTCGCAAAATTAGCTATTGTTGTTATTTAAAAAAAATATCTGTTAAGTGACAGGAATCAGTTTCTCTATTTACTTTGTCCATCTGCTTCTGACACGGGGAGGATGGCTATTATTGCCTATCGCAATCAACAGTATATCCTACGGCACCGTCCCTTGGTGTCTCCTACAGATGAACACATTTCCATCTTTATAAATAATAATTTAAGTCTGTTCAAACTTTACATTTAATGTGGTTTTTTTTTATTGTTGGACATAGAAATAATAATGATAATAAGGAAGGAAGGGGGAAAAAGTACTTTTAATGTATTTTTGTTATTAATGTTTTCATTTGTCTATTATAATATCTGTACATGTCACGTTATATAATGTACAATGTTTGTTGCATATACTATCATTATTGGTAATTGTAAATGCCCGATTTGGGACCCTGATTGGAAAAATAAAATATTTAATTTGTATTCAAATTTTAACGTTGTTATCAATAAATAATTAATTATTTACGAGAAATATGCAATTTACTATCATTGTCATAAACTCGAAATACGGCAAATAGTTGAAAAGAAATTGATAAAACATATTTATAACCGATAAACGAGCCCCTATTGAGACAAACTCAACAAACAGTTATGAATACAAATACGAATATTTCTTAGAATTGACGGTTATCCTTTAAAAATAACGGTCATCCTTCACAAATTACGGTCATCTTTTAGCCAATTACGGTCACCCTTGTTATGAATTGCTAAGGTAGCAATACACAGTTAGGAGTTAAGTTTCGCATTTTGGCCCCTGTGGATTTTTCAAATAGGAAAGTTATTGTGTAATAAAATTCATTTTTAGACAGATGAGTGCTAATTTAGCCTTCAAAGATGGTTTATAAGTGCATCAAGATTGTTTTTTACATGTTTTATGGGCTGTTTTCTGTTTGACAATCCGTATTTTCATAGCTAGACCGGCCATCGGTCCAGAAATTAATGCACTGTTTACAAACACTCTTTTTCTACACAAAGTTTTTGACGCAATTTTACAAAAAAATGAGACGAAAGACATATGATTTTCATTGGATTTGCTAAATGATATATGTACACAGTTTCAGAAAAGGTATTACTTCAAGCGATTGAAATTCTAATTTTAGCCAAATTTTGGGGAAATATTTGACATCTTTCCCCCCCTTTTTGCAATATTCTATAACAAATAAATGCAGATTGTTGCCATGCATACACCAAAACGAAATTATATTTTACCATTTTATATACTGGATATAAAATCTATGGAAGATGCTGATTACATACATATGCCCATATATGACACAAACAGTAAGCTTGATATTGCAAGAAAGCAATGAAAAGGGGATGGTAAAATTCATAAGGGCAAATTTAAGTGTTTTTTCCTAACTGTTTATTGCTACCTTTTGGTATACTTACCAAGCTCAGAATTGTATAATTTAAGACTTTTCACGCCACAAATCTATTGATATTTAGATTCTAAATCAACTTCTGAGTAAATCAAGTGTTTAAGAATGACAATATATGTCAATTTTATTGTTTACAGTCCTTAGCAAACAAAATTAGACATTTTGACACAAGGCTTATATTTGTACTCTATCGGCTTAACTCTTGCTTCTGATGGATTGGGCTGCATGTAGTAGCCTAAGTATTGAACACGTTGGTTTTTTTCTTGCGAATATATCAAATTATTGTTTTTATCAAGATTTCATGTTACATTTTGGCATATATTAAATGTATAGTTAAATCAGATGTTAGAAATTGATTCCCTATCACCAAGTTTTTTAATCAAGTCTTTGGTATGCAATAAGCATAAAGATTAACATTTTTATGCTTGAAATTGCTAAATTTTATACAATGTTGCATCATCAGAGATCTTATTAAGATATTCAACATTAAAAAACTGACAAAAGAGGTACAGTTTTTAAGATTTGGCCAAAAATTGAGGTAGAGACAAGATTTTACACTCTGACTTGGCACCTTTCTTTAAAATCAGTTTTTGTCGCGTTTCAGTGTCAACTGCTAACCTTCATAAAATATTCATTACTCAATTAATTTTCAAAAATAAAAGGCCATTTTACTCGTATTAGCTAGCAGAACTCAGAGAATAAGTTAAAAGGGAGAATTTGAAAAAAATATTTACTATTAAGGTAGCAATACACAGTAAGGAGTTAAGTTTCGCATTTTGGCCCCTGTGGATTTTTCAAATAGGAAAGTTATTGTAATAAAATTCATTTTTAGACAGATGAGTGCTAATTTAGCCTTTAAAGTTAGGTTTATAAGTGCATCAAGATTATTTTTTACATGTTTTATGGGCTGTTTTCTGTTTGACAATCCGTATTTTCATAGCTAGACCGGCCATCGGTCCAGTAATTAATGTACTGTTTACAAACACTCTTTTTCTACACGAAGTTTTTGACGCAATTTTACAAAAAAATGAGACGAAAGACATATGATTTTCATTGGATTTGCTGAATGATATATGTACACAGTTTCAGAAAAGGTATTACTTCAAGCGATTGAAATTCTAATTTTAGCCAAATTTTGGGGAATATGTGACATCTTTCCCCCCTTTTTGCAATATTTTATAACAAATAAATGCAGATTGTTGCCATGCATACACCAACACGAAATTATATTTTACCATTTTATATACTGGATATAAAATCTATGGAAGATTCTGATTACATACATATGCCCATATATGACACAAACAGTAAGCTTGATATTGCAAGAAAGCAATGAAAAGGGGATGGTAAAATTCATAAGGGCAAATTTTAAGTGTTTTTTCCTAACTGTTTATTGCTGCCTAATCCTGTTACGGTCATCTCGATTATGATTTACGGTCATCTTAGCGATTTTTTCAAATCCAATTTCCTGTTTCATACACATTTCTCGGTAGAAATTTGTTGATTCCGTGTGAATCTTTTACAAATTTACATCGTACCAATGTATGCTTTGTAAAGAAAATGCTTTAGAAACACTTAAACAGACAATACAAATACTGACCTAATTTTTCATCCGACATCTTGGGATGACCGTGAATGCAGTTACGGTCATCAGCTTTACCCCAGTGGTTATTATTAGCTTTATTTAAAGTAAGTTCAACAGGATAAATTTCTTTAATATACATACTGAAGTCGTCATTATTGAGAGCCAAAATATCATCCAAATATCTAAAAGTATTATTAAATTTGTTTATCAGATGTTGTTTCGATGGGTCTTTGCTTATTTTTGTCATAAATTGTAACTCATAGCAATACAAAAACAGGTCCGCAATAAGTGGTGCATATTCATATATGCATATTCTTGACAAAAATTAACCACAATACAGAAATAAAGAACAAGATCTACGATAGACCCTATAAAAATTCCACTGTCAAGAAAGTAACTTTTGCTGCTACAGCACTCTTCAATTTTAGGGGACGATTGAGCTTTATCAAAAATGTTTAGCACCTCCACACTCTTCATGTGCCTGTTCCATAATAAGAATTTGTAATAGTCAGTTGCTTAAAATAACATCATTCGGTGTATGGTGTATAGTTGCCTCATGAGCAATTATTACACATCTTTAATTTTCGTACTTCTGTGTGTGTTACATTTCGGTGTTGTGTCTCTGTTATGTCGTAGTTCTCTTATATTTGATACGTTTCCCTCAGTTTTAATTTGTAACCCGGATTTGTTTTTTCTCTATCGATTTATGAATTTTGAACAGCGGTATACTACTGTTGCCGTTATTCATACCAATACTTCATTAAGAAAACTGGAATTTATATGTCATGATTTGATAAAGATATATACTAGATATGTTATCTGAAAATATAGAATATTCTATAAATTGTCAAAAAGTGATACATGTAGTTCAAAACCAGATTTGTACTATTATTACATTTATGAAGAAAGCACGATTATAAGTATAATTAATCTTTTTTTCTTTTTGGCTTGATTAACTTTAAATAATCTAATTTTTAATGTAACGCGTCTTCTGATTAGCTGACAGTGTTTTGTTTATCATACACATAATTTTGTCAAGTGACCATGACGTCATCAACGTTTTTTCATGATTTACTCCGGCTTAAAATGGAATTTAGAAATGTAAAAAATGCCTGAAATATATTTTCTGCCTATTCGAAATAACATAAAAAATGTGGTGCACACTTTAAAATAACCTGCTACGCGCGTTATTCATTATGCACCCCAATTTGATGGTATTCCTTCATAGACACAAAAAATGTGTTGATAGAGTTTTTTTCATATGGTATCATGTGTTATTTGTTAAGTTATATGTCTGTTATACCAGTATTTTTGAGTGCCGTTACTGAACTGACTTTTATTGTACATTATTCTTACAACCTTGTTTTATTTCTCTGACCGGAATTGAACAGTGAACGATTGAAAAACCAATACAAGCTAATATACCTATTCCATACAAGAATCGAGGTCATTGGATGGCTTTGTAACTGGAATCCATGATAAACGTGACGATTTCCGCTCTCCCATTTTCCAGCTTTAACGTACCCATGTCCTTTAGTATGTCTCAAACAGTAAAACAACAAAAATAAAGAACTCTACGTAAAATTTAAAACAGAAATTCTATTACCAAACGTTGAAATTAAAAATCTAACACACCAAACGAATAGAAAACAACTGTATATTCCTTATATACGCGCTTGCATGTTCACATAAACTTAAATTGCTTCAGTAGGATAATAATGCATAATGATTTAAATCGACAATACACAATGATCATCATCACCATCAAGTATAATTGGTTGATAATTACGATGTGTCTGTGTATCAACTCAAGACATGCAAGTTTTCGCATGTTGTGTTTATAGATACCCTTTTTTTTTTTTTTTGCTCTAATTGATTCTTTATTGCACATATTGCTGTTTAACAATTAAACTTGGTGTACAGCATTTCATCAAGTTTCCCTGTTAGATTACAACTGAATACCCAGGGATAATATTCAGTAAAATTAACTAATAAATTACATTGTTTTAATTCACACATTAAACTATTATTATATGTGTTACAAATAGTCTTTTCTACATCACTTAAAGTATTTTCAGATATATTCATAAAAAATATCTACACACAAATTGTTTTACGGAATTTGATCATTCATCCGGAATGACTTTTTAGGTTCTTTTATTATTTAATCAAAAATAAATATTGCGGTCAAGTGACCTCACACGACTTGTCTTATCCTCGTGTTTGGACAATATTTTTTGAAGTGTTTCGTGAATTTGGATTATTAATTTCGATGTGGTTTTAAGAGCTTGGAATAATATTGCGTAAAGGTAAGTTGGAGTGTAAATATATTTTTCACAGTTGCACTTTCAATCTTTATTAAATTTGTTATTGAT
This sequence comes from Mytilus edulis, assembly GCA_019925275.1. Lineage (NCBI taxonomy): Eukaryota > Metazoa > Mollusca > Bivalvia > Mytilida > Mytilidae > Mytilus > Mytilus edulis. The sequence goes on from CM034350.1 coordinate 19,617,470, forward strand.
TTGACCTAGATAAGTATCACGTCGTGACCTTCAGTTTACCTGTCTAAGTTTGTAAACAATACACATATTTAGTGTACACGTGTCGAAGTACCTATATATTGACAAAGACACACACACACACACACACCTACACACTAATATATCTGATTTACCCACATTATCATTCATACATAATAGTAATAATTACTGTACACACAAACTTCTGCGCTTACAGTCATTCTTGTTCATTGCCACATGATAAATTTAACATACAAACAAATTTCGTTCCATACCTTTCACACTTACTCACCCCTTAGGCATAGCACTTACAGATAATTACTTGCATAGTACATTTATAATAAAGGAAGAAAAAAAAACACACATGCAATCACACATAATCTAGATCTATAACATCTGGTTTTTTTCTATACATGTAGCTTAAGTTAACTATAGAATGACTTCATTTTTATACTTCAAAATATTCAACACATTTGTAAATAAACTACTGATCTCTGTATTGGTCATACTATATAATTCTACAGTATTTTCTACCTCATATTCAAAAATTTTAAAGGTGTCTACTGCTTTGGTTTTTTTATTGGAAACATAATGTGATTTATAGACTGAAAAGAACATTAAGCTAAGCAAATGATTTAGCGCATAGTATACATTGTCATGAATTTTGTATCCTATAACCAACGAATGAAGACTTATCACATGTTCGCCTATGAAGACTTTTTTAAGTAAAACTTTCATTGATTTCCAGAATGTTTTATGATATGAACATGTAATGAAAAAATGATTATAATTATCTATTTCATTGCAATATGAACACAAATTGTTTTGTGAAATTTTCCACTGAAAAAGCAACACCTCATTTGGCAAAATAAAGTGCATTAGTTTCCACCTAAACATTTTTATTTTATTATCTTTAAGATATTCAAAATTAAATTTAATAGCGTCTTTAAATTCATTTATTAGTCTCCCTTTGCTTAAGACTCTTTCCCATTTCAAAAATCCTGCTGGTATTTCTGTTTTTGACACACTTAATACTAAGTTGTATATGTTTTTAGCATTAATAGTTAAAACATCATTACAATCTCAAAGTTTAGTTTTTGTTCGGTTGATATGGACTTTTGTTTTGATTGATTCTTCTGATTTTAATTTGTTGGTCCATTGCTTTGGTATGGATTTTTTTAGTTTTGAGAATTCAGAAATCCAATTCCTTTTATTTCTTAATTTTGAAATAATAATTTCTTCTGATATATTTCCTCTTTTATCTATTATGTCATTTATATATAGTATGTTACTATCAATCCAATTATCAAAGAACAGACATTTTCCTTGAAATTTTATGAATTTGTTTCCCCATATAACTTGTTTCCTGATTTCTAAATAATTATTGATTTGATCATGATGATTGTTTTTACAATTATTTACATTTATCCATGTTTTTATCATCTCTTGATAGAAGGTTGGTGTACTGTTCCATATGTTTTTATCTAGCAATTTTGTGTTATTCACATTCATCTTAAAAATAAGAAGGTTTTTTCCAAATTTATTAAGGTATAGTTTTGATAATACAGACCAATTTGCACTTTCTGATTCTAATATTTTTATAATCCATTTTAAATGTATAGATTTTATATAGGATTCTATATCAATCATTTTTAACCCCCCTTCTGCGAAGTTTTTTGTTATTATTGACCTTTTTATTTTATCTTTTCCTCCGTTCCAAATGAATTTATATAAGATTTTATTTATATTTTGTAGATTTTCTTTAGTAATGATACTGTTAGTCGCAATGTAGGTTATATTTGGTAGAAGAAGAGCTTTTACTACTAATATTTTTCCAAGTATTGTTAACTTTCTTTCTGCCCATCTTTCTACAAGTTTTGTTAATTTGTCCAACACTTTTTCAATATTTAATGTTTGACACTCTTTTTTGTCATACCCAAAATATATTCCAAGGCTTTTGATTGGTTTGTCGGTCCAATTTATATTTTCATATTTATCTTTTGAACTTTTTAGTCGTCCTAACCATACCCCTTCAGTTTTATTTCTATTTAGCTTAAGCCCTGAAAAACTTCCAAATGTTTCAATTATACTGAGAGCTAAACTTATTTCTTTCCTTGACTGAAGAAAAAGTGTTGTATCATCAGCTAATTGACAAATTTTTAAATTACAAGATTTTCCATCTAATGTAATTTTTATACCTTTAAAATCTTTATTACTTCTAAGTCTTATTGCCATTAATTCTACTGTTATAACAAAAAGTAACGCTGAAATCGGACACCCTTGTCGTATCCCTCGAAATATTTTAAATGGACCTGAGACCCACCCATTATTTAAGATACAACCCTTAATGTCGTTATACATAGTTTCCACCCATCTGATAAAACTACTTTTAAATCCAAACCGTTTTAGTGTTTTGTCATAAAAGTCCATTCTAGTGAGTCAAAAGCTTTACTAAAATCTAAGAAAAGGATTGCTCCTTCTATATTAAATTTCTCAGAATAATCTATTATATCTTGAATTTGTCTGATGTTAAAACCAATATATCTATTTTTAACATATCCTGTTTGATCTAGACTAATAATAGATGGTAGTACTTTTTTAAGTCTCTGAGCTAATACATAAGCTAATAGTTTAGTATCAATGTTTAATAAAGTTATGGGACGATAATTATCTAATGAAAGAGGATCATTTTTTTTAAAAATTAGTGAAATTGCACCTTTCTTTTGTGAGTTTGTAAGTTCTTTTTTTTCATAATTATAATTAAATACTTTGACAACAATATGTTTAAGGCTTGTCCAAAATTGCCTATAAAATTCCACTGTCAATCCATCAAGACCAGGGGATTTATTAAGCTTCATTTTAAAAATTGCATCAGTGCATTCAATTTCTGTTACTTTCCCTTCACATTGATTACTATCGGAATCTTTAAGCGTTTTTGTTAATTTTGTTTCATTAATATATGTTTTAACTTCATTTTCACAAGGATTAGTAGACTCATAAAGTTTTTTATAATATTTTACTTGTAGATTTAGAATTTTATCTTGATCAGTTGTTGGGATCCCATTTTCATCATATAGTTCAGTTATAATCTTTTTTGTTTGACGACTTTTTTCTAGTCCCAAAAAGTATGCACTATTTTTTTCCCCTTCTTCGAACCACTTTACTCTTGATCTTATTTTTTGTCCTTTAATTTTGTCTTTATATAAACAATCTAGATCATTTTCCAAATTCTCAATTTCTTTTTGTAATTTATGATTTACGTCTGTACCATTATTTGCTTTATTATTGAGATCATTTAGTTGTTTTTCTAGGATATTTAATTTATCTTTTTAAATTTGGCTTTTCTTTTACAATAGTCTAAACTTGCATCTCTTACCTCTATTTTCAAATTGTCCCATAGTATCCCTAAATCATCACAGTTAATTGATTCGTTTTCATATCTGTTTATTAATTTGTTTATTTCATTTACATAGTCATCATTATTTAAAACACTGGAGTTTAATTTCCAGTAGCCACGCCCCTTATTTCCTCTTTCAGTATTAATTTTCAAAGATACTGCATTATGGTCAGTTATTTTCTGTACTAAAGGTCTAATATCGCAGCTTTTACATTTTTTTTGTACTTCTTTTGAGATCAGAAAGTAATCAATTCTGGTGGCTTCTGATCTATCTTTTCTACACCACGTGAATTGCCTTAAATTTTTATTTCTACTTCTCCAAATGTCTATCAATTTACATGATTTTATAAGCCCTTTTAAACCTGTTACTGGTTTATCAAATTTTTTAGAGGATTTAGTTTTATTTTTTGTATCAATTAATGACCAGATGTCGTTAAAATCTCCCCCAAGAATTGTTTGACCTAATCCATATTTATTTATATTTGATTTAACTGTTTTGAAAAAACTATTTCTTTCTCTTGATCTATTTGGAGCATAGATATTTACTAGCGTGTAAATGTTTTCATTTATTTCAATATTAATCAAAATAAATCTGCCATCAGAATCTTTATGCTCATCAATAATTTTAAAATTAATTCTATCTTTTATCCATATTGCTACTCCACATGAATTACTGGTACCATCACTTCTGAAAATGTTTTTACCAAGTTCTTTAAACAAAGTATCTTGCATTTGTTTAGTAAAATGAGTTTCCTGTATAAAAGTGATATCACATTTTTGTTGATTTGCCCAACTTACTATTTTATTTATTTTTTCAGGTTGCTGTAGGCCATTAGCATTGACCGTACAGATGTGCAAATAGTTTTTCATGGTGGTTTATATTTGGATATTTTAAATTTCATACAATAGCATGGTGAGTTATCTTTCTTACCATTAATAATGAGGCATTTGGTATTGATTTTATTTATTATTATTTTGTTATTTCTTTTGACTGACTTAAAGCTAAATTCTTTTAGTCTTGTTTCTTTCCAAGAAGAATTATTTATAGGACAGTTTACATACTGATATAACATTTGTTTTACCTGAGAAATACCGTTATACGCCTCACTGATTGCGATTGGTTTTTCAGATCGTGGGTATTTAAACGATGAATTTCGGTCTGTGTTTGTTTTTTTCTCAAATAATACCGCTTTGTTTACTATCTCTATGTTTATAGTCGGTGTATTCCTGAACAATATTTTTAGCAGTTTATTTTCCCGTACCGTAAAATGTATTATGTTATCGATCTTTTCCATAATTAGCATTGATAACCTATTCTCATGATGCTTATATTCGTCAAGCATATGATGTTTGTTTTGAAATAGTTTTAGACTTTCGCTGTCCAGGTGCTCTCTACTTTTAGTTGTGTACGTTCTATATTTTGACCTCAACGTTGAAGTATTTATAGAATTTCTGGTCAAGGTTATTTCATCCGTTTTTGATGGAGACGTTTCAAGATGGATTAATATGTTTTCTGGATCAGGATATTTAGTAGCAGATGGTAAATACTTTAATTTAATATTATAGTAACATGGCATAAATATTATCATGCACATATCTAGATTCTGTAGTACACAATAAAAAAAAATTGCCACTTTATTAAATACACATACATTAATGTACTTTTTATTTTTATTTGTCTTTTTCTTTTTCAGGATAAAACTTTCATGAAGAACAGACCATTTATAATCTTCATTATTGGAATTGATTAGTATCTGTCAGTCTGAATATTTTAAGTGGACAACCTTCATCAGCTGTGTCACATAACAACAAACATTTTGAGACATATCTCGAATAATATATACAGTTAAAAATAAATGAAATCAGTGCTATACATACTGTTTTGTGAAAAATATGATTGACAAAATGCATTTTTTTTTAGTTTTTTTTATAATTTAAAATAAAAGAGTTCTATAGTCTTATATTTTGTATTTTGATTTAATAACAGATATTAAATTAGCGTCTCTTTTTTGGCTTCTTAGCAGCCTCATCTCGTGTTGCGTCATGCAGATTCTCTGTTGGTGTTACTGGCGATTTTTCAATGTTCTTTGTTTTTGACTGTTTAGGTGTGCTATTTGTAGTGTCACTCTGATCATGACTCGGTCTTGCTGTCAAATACCTCGAGATACCTGGTCTTCTGTCAACACTTTTATTGATTTTATGTTTTTCCTTATGCTGTTGGGAATTGTCTTTTCCAGCGGACTTACTTTCCTGAGTACCAAGGTTCAAATGCGAATGTTCCGTGTCAATCTCTGACCTACTTCTACCCTTGGTATTCAGGAGAGGTTTTGTCGTGCATTTGGAATCGACATCACTATCCTGGAATGACTCATCATTATCTTCAGTTTCTTGATTGGTCTGTACATCATTTTCACTTTCATGGAAAATGTCTGGATTGCAGACACTCTCCACGTTGGTCATATATGTATTTCCTTCTTCCTCAACTTCAACATCAGAATGCTCTTCACACTCATATTGTCTATGTCCTAGCTGACCACATTTTTTACACTTCCATCCGTTTGGACAATTGTTTGCTGTGTGCCCTTCATCTAGACACTTACTACATTTCATATTTGGTCTGCTTGTAGATGCTTGGCCAAAATGGCTAATAGTAGCCCAATAATTGCCTATTTTCATCGACCTCGGCAGCGGCGGATCAAAAGGTTTGCATATGACTATCCTATCACCTGTTCTGCAGTTTGTTACAAGATTGTCAATTCTCAATCTTTCCCTAGAGTGAGTGATTATCTCACACTTGCTAACTGAGGTTTCAAGAGTTCTTAGAATTTGGTCGTCATCTGCTGATAGAGGAACATTTTTGACTCGTACCTTTATAGCATTTGGTTCTTCATTAACGGTTACTTTTGGGTTTCTCAAGTACAGGGTTATTGATTTTCTTCTGATGGTTAACCCCAATGACAGTAGTTCTTTTTTGTCTTGTTCATTGTCGAAATATATTCGCCAGATGCCTCGAACTCTCTGTAACCCAATTAAAGCTCTAACTGGTACCTGCTCTTCTATTGCTCGATATACCTCTATATTTAGAAGGAATGGGCGTTGACCTAAATGATTCATATCATGTTCACCAAATACATCTGTTTCGAGAAGAAATATTGGTTTGACATTGCCAATCTTGCAGTCATCATTTTTGTTTTTGTATCTGTTTTCATCTCTAGCTGCTTCGGCATAAGAAGTGGCCATTTTGTTTTCTTCGTTTGGATTTTTTTTGTCTTTACACATCGATAAATACTAAACTATTTGTCCGTTTTTGAATGTTTTAGTCTCAAAGGGAATGTAAACATGTATTGCATACAGTTTTCAACAATTCATACCGTACTATTAGCTGCAATCTTTCAAAAATTCAATTTTTTGCGGAGCTATGAAACACTAATCACCTTGGTTCAAGGGCCATAACTCAAAAAAAAGATACCATACCAGAATTATATGCACATTATAAATGTTTTCGCGGTATGTATCTATAGATACAAGAACTATCTGTACATTTAATGAACAAGTACTATTCCCTTATGTGATATTATGATTAAGTTTGAAATATCATGGTGGGTGTTGCATGCATGTTAGGAGACGCTTACTGTCGAAGTACCCGGTCTCTTCGATTCCTTGAAAGTGTAATTACAATTGTTTTTTTTTTTATCTTGATCTGTGTATTTTTGTATTATTCACAAGAGTTGAACATCGGTAAACTACTACTGCATATAGTTTACCTTTTTAAATAGCAAAGATCGACTGTACTATAAATAAATTTAAAGTTATTTTTAGAATGACATCATTGATAAAAATGCCCGGATGTCATGCAAGCGGACATCGTTTTCGTTGTAAACAATAACGTGCATGAGGTTATAAATACTGTATTTTAAAACAAAACCATGGATAGTTCAACAGAAAAAAGTAAATAGGAAGTCAGTAAACATCGTGGTTAGTCACATGTAACATTGATTCAAGATATATATCGTTAGCGTAAGGAGATGAAAGGCGGTTTTTTTCCTACCACGTTAACTTAATAAAATGTCACATTTCAGTTATATTGTTCCAACTTGTTGTCTTTTCTGTATTTATTTTCTATTCATATAAATTCTTTGAATTTATTGAAATAAGTTTTATGTCACAGTGAATTCATTACAAATTTCTAAATACAAATGTGTTATGCAATGATATTAGGCAATTTAGATAAGTGTTTACGTTACGTGAGAGGGATGTACAATCGACATGAACAAGGAACGGCTGCTGACAGTTTCACAAACTCTCAAATCTACTTCCCTTCTAAAAATCGAATGGCATAAATGACATTAATTATTTATATACACTATGATTAAGTGGTCCGATAATTTTAAGTGACGGTAACTGGTCCGCGATATCGTAACCATAATGAGTCTGAGGATAATGTGGTATTTGATATAACTTTTGGTACCCCTTTTGACGAAAAATATATTTTCCAAAAATAGTCCCAGTAGAAATATATTCGAAAAGAACAAAGAAACATTGTCAGTAACTGCATGGTACTGAACCAGTATAACTCATTTCAAAACGTTCTGGTCCGATTAGCTTTGTCAACAAATGTGTTCCCCTACGTAAAAATCAAATTTGAACCATTCTAATGACTTTTAATTTTGATTCATTTATATGTTTCAGAGTTAAGTGTGCAGTCCATCCGTCAGTCACGTTTGTATGTATGTGCCTGTCCCAAATCAGGAGCCTGTGTTTCAGTAGTTGTCGTGTGTTGCTGTGTAACGTTTTTGTTTTTCGTACATATGATAGATACACTGTTCCCAGGTTCATTGTATTGGAGACACTGCCACTTTTGACGTTAAAGGCTAAAATGAGTCATATGTGACAAATCAGTGTCCTATTTTGTCTGAATTTCTTGACGGTGATTCTTTAAGATATTTGACCATAGTAGAAATTTGAAAAATTCGGAATTGTTAGGATTATTTTTTTTGGCCAGAACGGGAGGAAGTGTAGGTTTTTTTTAATTTTTATATCGTACCATTTACCACCATCGACGCTGAATTCAATATGGTGTGCCATTTACCTAGCTGGGCAACCGTAGCTCTTATGGTTTATTTTGACAATTTGCGGACCACAGACTGTATATGATCTGTAAATTGTCAAAAATATATCACAAGGATACGAGTTACGGTTCCATAGCTATACCTTAACATCGGCTATATCTTTAAATCTTTTATAAATAAGAATATTTTATGTGTTTCTCCAGAGAACAAAAATATTTGAGCGCTCTTTGTAACTTGCTGTTCAGTGTGAGCCAAGGCTCCGTGTTGAAGTCCGTACTTTGACATATAAGACATAATAATTGTTTACTTTTTTGAGAGATGTAGCGTTGTCTCATTCACAGCCTGTTTCTGGTAAAATAGTAGTTATTTTCCTTATGTTCGTAGTTTTATATTGTTTATTTAATTCATTTAAAATGAATGAATATTTCTTTTATTTTTTACTATCGAGAAGTTTAAGTTTTATAAACACCCCGCATGTGCGTAAATGTAAACAAAGAATTGTGTGGGTAATTGCATATAATTTCCATAATTGTCACTGTGTCAATGAAAAAGGTGTGTCATAGACTGTCAACTTCCAATCAAAGCCTGGTGACATAGTTCACTTTCCGATATTTAAAGGATCGACGTTTTGAAGCTCAGGTAAAACATGTCAACAAAAGAAATAGGCGTATCGTAACGAGGTCACTCGCCTTTGTAGAAGTTCTTATTGTTTTCCAAAATTTTAATATCACGGCACTAATTTCATCTCTTCAGTTGGATATTTCCACAGTTTCAAATCTTTTAAATGTATTTTTGCTCGATTACTATCTTCATCAGTTAAATTTATTTACATACAACCTTGAATGGATGCCATTGTTATCACCGATTTGTTTGCATGAGGTGCGGTCATGTGACTGATAAATGAATATTCATGACTAATTAGTGACGTATCTACCGATCTTTGCTATTGCTAGCCCATTTGTCAAATAGTTCACAGTTTCCTTATTAACTTTTGGCAAACCAATATGTCAACATAGTACTACTTACAGAATAGCTTTAGTTAATTTAATGTTATATAATACTGATTAGATTTGACCAAAATCAGCTATTTTTGACTAATTTATATAGGTGTGCGGAAAATATCTTTCAATCATTGAGGCAAACATTACTATGTCAACAACATAGTCTTGCTGTCAATGAAATCATTATATAATCGAGAAAATATGTTCAGATAAAAACAAGGAATCTTTTTACCACTTTCAGTGTATGTTTGTATAAACAATTGGATTTACATGTACATGATTATTCAACTAAGGATAAACTCATCATAGATACCAAAAAGTGTACGCCAATTGCGCGTTTCGTCTACAAAAGACTTATTTCTGTGTTATTCTTGGGTTTACATGTTATAAACGGTCCGTTTCTATGTATTTTGGCGTTTGTTTTTATGTAGTTCAGTGATTCTAAAAGTTGAAGTGCCTCCCTCGGTTTTAGTTTGTTACCATGATTGTTTTTGCATAATCGAATTATTACTATTGAACAGCGGTGTACGACTGTTGCCGTTATCTATCAGTGACGCTCGATCAAAAAAGTTAAAAGGTCAAATAAAGTACGAAGTTGAAGAGCATTGACGACCTTAAATTTCGAACAGTTTTTCCAAAAATAGCTAATGTATTTTATTCCTGGGGTAGAAAATGCCGATTATTTCGAAAAACTCAATGTTTTGTAATCAATTGGGGATGTTAATGCTTTGCAGGTATTTACATATTATTTAGGTGCTAGTAAGAAATATTTCAAATACCTTTGATATTGTTATTCATGTTGACAAGCTATGACAAACATGTAAAAACTAAATTTACATAATTATCATCTGTGGTAGATAATACTGTATCTGTATATGACTCTCTGTATTCAAACTATTAGCGTGGTTTATGTAAATGTTTTATTAATGATCGTTTAGCTTGATTGTCAAACGTCTTTTGTATACTGCATTTATGAATTTTTATATATGTAAATCTTTCACACTTTTTTGAAGAGCCCGGATAATAAAACAAACTCGCGATCATTTGCCTCAACGCCTAGCAGTTCGAGAGGTATAAGATATTGGACGGAGTGCACTCGGAAATGCGACGTTGTCACAGCAGAATATTGTTCAAAACAAAATAGAAGAGGACATCACTTTGTTGTGTTTTGTGCACTAGTGTTTGTGTGTTTGTCTTTTTTTATCTATGGCGTTGTGATTTTATTTTCGAATTATGAGACTTGATGCCCTTCTGGTAACTTTCGCCTCTCATTTCTTCCGAAGAGTTACATATCTAAAGTTGTTCGGATAAATTCCTTGAAAGTAACAAACAAAAATGTAGGATGGTTTTCGAAGTCATACCTTCGATGGTCAAAGAAAAAAGGAGGGAAAGTATGCCTTTCCTCCTTATAGACCTTATGTTGAGATGCCCTTCCTCAATAAAGACCGTATGTTGAGATTTCCTTCCTAACTAAAGACCGTATGTTGAAATACATTTCCTCATTAAAGACCATATGTTGACATGTCTTTCCTCCTTAAAGACCGCATGTTGAGATGCCCTTTCTCCTTAATGACCGTATGCTGATATGTCTTTCCTCCTTATAGACCGTATGCTGAGATACCTTTCCTCCTTATAGACCGTATGCTGAGATACCTTTCCTCCTTATAGACAGTATGCTGATATTCCCTTCTTCATTAAAGACAGTATGCTGAGATACATTTCCTCCTTATAGACAGTATTCTGAGATTCCCTTCTTCATTAAAGACAGTATGCTGAGATACCTTTCCTCCTTATAGACCTTATGTTGAGATGCCCTTCCTCAATAAAGACCGTATGTTGAGATTTCCTTCCTAATTAAAGACAGTATGTTGAAATACATTTCCTCATTAAAGACCATATGTTAACATGTCTTTCCTATGTTGAGATGCCCTTTCTCCTTAAAGACCGTATGCTGATATGTCTTTCCTCCTTATAGACCGTATGCTGAGATACCTTTCCTCCTTATAGACAGTATGCTGAGATTCCCTTCTTCATTAAAGACAGTATGCTGAGATACTTTTCCTCTTTATAGACCGTATGCTGAGATACCCTTTCTCCTTATAGACCGTATGCTGAGATACCTTTCCTCCTTATATACCATATGCTGAGATACCTTTCCTCCTTATAGATCGTATTCTGAGATACCTTTCCTCCTTATAGGCCGTATGTTGAGATGCATTTCCTCCTAATAGACCGTATGCTGAGATACCTTTCCTCCTTATTGACCATATGTTGATATGCCTTTCCTCCTTATAGACCGTTTGATGAGATACATTTCCTCTTTATAGACCGTATGCTGCGATACATTTCCTCCTTATAGACAGTATGGTGAGATTCCCTTCTTCATTAAAAACAGTATGCGGAGATGCCTTTCCTCCTTATAGACCATATGTTGAGATGCCTTTTCTCCTTATAGACTGTATGCCGAGATACCTTTCCTCCTTATAGACCGTATGTTGATATGCATTTCCTCCTTATAGACCATATGCTGAGATACATTTCCTCTTTATAGACCGTATGTTGAGATGCCTTTCCTCCTTATAGACCGTATGCTGAGATACCTTTCCTCCTTATAGACCGTATGCTGAGATACATTTTCTCTTTATATACCGTATGTTGAGATGCCTTTCCTCCTTATATACCGTATGCTGAGATACCCTTCCTCATTAAAGACCGTATGTTGATATTGTTATCAAAGGTTCCAGGATTATAATTTAGTTCGCCAGACGCGCGTTTCGTCTACATAAGACTCATCAGTGACGCTCATATCAAAATATTTATAAAGCCAAACAAGTACAAAGTTGAAGAGCATTGAGGATCCAAAATTCAAAAAAGTTGTGCCAAATACTGCTTAGGTAATATATGCCTGGGATAAGAAAATCCTTAGTTTTTCGAAAAATTCAAAGTTTTGTAAACAGGAAATTTATAAAAAGACCACATTATTGATATTCATGTCAACACAGGAGTGTTGACTACTGGGCTGGTGATACCCTCGGGGACGATATGCCTTTCCTCCTTAAAGACCGTATGCTGAGATTCATTTCCTCCTTATAGACCGTATGTTGAGAAGCTTTTCCTCATTAAAAACCGTATGTTGAGATACCTTTCCTCATTAAAGATCATATGCTGAGATACCTTTCCTCCTTAAAGACCGTATGTTGAGATGCCATTTCTCCGTAAAGACCGTATACTGAGATGCTTTTCCTCCTTATAGTTTGGCGTACTAAATTATAATCTTGGTACCTTTGATAATTATTATAGACCGTATGTTGAGATACCTTTCCTTCTTAAATACCGTATGTTGAGATGCCCTTTCTCCTTAAAGACCGTATGCCGAGATGCCTTTCCTCCTTATAGACCGTATGCTGAGATGCGTTTTGTATATTTTTTAATATCCTTTGAGGTTTATTTGTGTCTTAAGAGAAGCTGTATCACGTAAGACGTGGCACGGTACTTTTCAATCCCAAATTTATTTGTTGGGTTTTGATGTTGTGTTTGTCTTCGGATTTTGTCAAACGTCTTAACGTTTGTAGTTGTAAATCGTATATTTTTCTGTTGTTTTCGTGTGTTGTGTTGGGGATAACTACTCATCCAGTTCATTTGGTAGATTTAATTTTGGATCAACGAAATTTACACGATATTTTTGGTTTGCAGTTTGATCAGAAGAAACACCAACATAGCTAGATAATACAATGAATTATCTAATTACTACTACAAATAAATATTAATTAGTATTATAATTTTCACTGTTTTTAATACAAGTTAGATAAGTCATACAAATCTAATCTTGACTATCATCCACATTCTTTCTTAAATTTCGGAACACGTTTTAGAAATTTAAATGTGACGTCACTTTGGGCGTTGCATTGACTATGGCTAACAGGGCTGTGATTTTGTCATGTATTCGTTTTTATTCTACAGCTAGTCACCCTTCAGTTGAATCATGCATATCTTTAATATAGTCGTTTTATAAAATTTACTGTTTGCAAAACTATGTATTATTCTTGATTTTTGTCCCAGGCGGATAACCCGGGCCTCACAACTTTTTGGAACTTTTGGTCCTCGGCGATCTTCAACTTTATAGTTGTTTGGCTTTCAAACTTTTTACATCTGAGCATAGTTTTGTGTGGACGTAGCGCGCGTCATGCGTATTAAAATATTTTTTAACCTGTTACCTTTTGATGGCTATTATTCGTTTGTTTCTCTGTCCTATATTTTCTCCCGTTTATTTGTTTATTTATTGTAATCCTGTCGTGTAATGTTGTCATTTTAATGTTATAATTAACACTGTCATTAAAGCGGGAGGTTTGGCATGCCACAAAACCAGGTTACACCCACCAATTTTTCATAAAATGCCCGGTACCAAGTCAGGAAAATGACCATTGTTACATTATAGTTCGTTTCTGTGTGTGTTACATTTCGGTGTTGTGTCTCAGTTGTTTCGTAGTTCTCTTATATTTGATACGTTTCCCTCAGTTTTAGTTTGTTACCCCAATTTGTTTTTTTCTCTATCGATTTATGGATTTTGAACAGCGGTATACTACTGTTGCCTTAATTCATATATCTTTACAAAATTTATATTTTCTTATTTATTTCAAATATATAAAGTCGTACGATCTTTACTGTATTTATATTAAGTTGAGATTGTTTTCATCGATAAAGATTTTACTTTGTATTCTTTATTTTCAATAGTTACTACTTTATTGTACTATTGTGAGAGGTTTTCAATTTTTTATATTGATCGCCATAGCTCCACGAACAGCGTAAAAAGAATTTGTAATACCTTGCACAAAAAGTTTGATTAAAACTCGATATACTTCTTTCATCCTTGTAATGAAAAACCAAGTATGTATCAACAGATTGATCCATATATTGTAGATACAGCTTTACGAAGAATAATTGCGTTCACACTTAATAAAAAGATTTACAAAAATATGTGACATTGTGTTTTTGAAGAATCATATTCGGAAAAAAATTCCTATGGATGAGTAAATTGTTATCTAGTTTAAGCGCAGGTCCGTGCATAATGGTGTATATTTGTACAGTTATGGTGTACTTGCATTAAGATAATGTCTATGTGAACTTCTTCTTCTCTCTTATAATACTACAAATAAGCAGATCACTCGATTGTTATTTTCATTCATGATTTCCTTTTACGTTATTTAAAATGTATCTCGATGTGTTGGAATCGATAAGGGGCTAAAATGGTCAATTATCAGTAACTGTTAATTAATTGCATGTCTTTAGTTTTTTATGTTGTGTCTTGTGTACTATTATTTGTCTGTTTGTCTTTTTATTTTTTAGCCAAGGCGTTGTCAGTTTATTTTCAATCTATGAGTTTGACTGTCCCTTTGGTATCTTTCGACCCCCTTGTACACGAAATCTTAAAAGGCGAAATCGCAGACTTTCAATTGTCCTACATACTATGTGTATAATATATGAATTTATAATATGTATGTTGTCAATGTAACGTGATGGTAATCAAAAGAATGATCTTCGTTATTTGAGTATCACAAATATTGCCTAAAATATAGAAAAAAGATACAGACATAAGTTTTTGAACACAACAAGTGATATCTGTTTTTCTTGGATTTTTTAAATGAAAGTATTGCCTTGAAAACGGAGGGAAGGAGCCATATTTCTATATTTTGACATGTAATGTAATTACGTTACCAATTTTTTTTCTGTTTAATATCTTATTACCACTCACATAAGTAATAAAACACATTTATTTATTAGCTATGTCGTTTCTCATTATAACTTTTCATCTCACGCTCAGGAGTTTTGACTTTAAATAATGTATTAAAATATGTAAATAATATGCAACACATTTTACTGTAGTTGGTCATATGTAGATGATAGTAAATTTTAACTGCTATTAAATAAGTCATAAAAATAATATTACTTCCACCTTAAAATTTACACTCAAATGAGTATTTATCAAGTTTTTCTATACATAAAAAAAGTTTTAAAAAGGTATTACAGGGAAATATCGTATCTTATCATATGCCTCTGTTATAATTCACATTGTCATTGCTGTTATTTTTACATTTGAGTGTTTGTCCTCGTCGTGGTTTACTAGTAAGTCAAAGCAGGAACTATAAACCAAAACATTTGGCCCCTTAGAAATTTGGCATAAAAAATCCAAAGTCGAAAAAGGAAAAATAATACCATTGCCAACAAGAAGAAAATCAGAAGAAATGACCAACCACATTTCACGAAATGCCGCTCAGAAAATGAGAAATTAAACATGATTTACGTGAAGGTACATCGAGATAGAGCGTATCTCCTTGTGTGCATGAGTCACGTATGTCATCAGAATGAAGAAAGTTCACCTTATCTAGCGGTAATATCGAAATAAAAAAGAACTAAATTACAGAAATCGCTTAAATTTTACAATTGTTTAGTTGATGTACAGCTTTTTCGAAAACAACAATAAAACATATAGGTCACCGATGAGTTAAAAAAGCTATTTCAATTTTAATGCAAAAAAATGGCATTTTTGCACCAAAGGGAGATAATTTGGAGCTTTTTCAATGATATCTACATTTTAAAAGTCACCTGGGGCCAACACGAATTGATTTTTTGGAAAGATTTTTGTACCATATGATAAAGTAACAACTACTAAAGAAAATAAATAAAATTTGTAATGAAAAATTAATGTTTAATTTTTTTCTGAAAATCTTATACCCGCGAGCCTCCTTAATTCTTAAAATGGGTTGTACCAAGACAGAAAAAATTAAGTTGTTATCTTATAGTTCGTTTCTGTATGTGTTACACTGTTGTTTAGTTTTTGTTGCACTTAGTGTTTTTGCTGTTTTTTTTTTGTTTTCCTCTTATAGGTGATCTGTTTACCTCGATTTAAGTTTGTAATCCGGATTTGTTTTTATCGCAATCGATTTATGACTTTCAAACATTGGTATACTACTGTTGCCTTTATTTCGGACAACAACACAAATAAAAGTGATATTTACATTTTGTAACACGCAAACAATGATGATAACAACAAACCCAATGGAACATATATCTACATTATAAATTTTTGACCGCGGGACTAAAATAATATAAGAAAAACACAAAGTTTATATATTCCCTATTAAAGATGTACTTGAAGAAACAAAAGACGCCGATTTATTCACTGCTAAAGGAAGTGTTACATCTTTTGTTAATTGTCTGTCATTATGAATTATGAATAGAGTATCATAAAATTGAATGATTGATTGAAAACACTATAGCCCATTTTATTAAGTTTTTGTTGATGGATGGAAGAACCATCGACATTCGGCAACAAATTTCCTACACTCCACGATGATCATCTTACATGTGCATGAACTCCAAAGTTACATTCTATTAAAGAATTTCTTATAAAAGTTATAAATACAATATTTAATATGACCACGTTTAAGATGTTAACAGATCTGCGGTATTCAATTATTTATCGTCCAAAGCGCGATAACAAAAACACAATAGGTAATATTTTTTTGACACAGAGTTACTACTCTTGGATAATATTTTATAATAGCAATACAAGTTATGTCAAATGCATATTATAACTTATGATAAATAAAATAAAAATAATGAAATTAACATGAATAATATTGGCTTCATTTCTATATCCCGTAATATATGTTTCAGACTATATGGTATGAAAACATATACATTGCTTCCCTATATTTATAAGCACCATCTTCATTACAAGTTGTGTTACATGCAAATGTCGGAACTGCTTTCCAAGAAACGTCAATTATTACGATTGTAAAACAGTCAGGTATAATACATATTGTCTATAGGTATCATACTAAGATATGTTAGTTAATTAGCTTTTGATTTTCAAATATTTTGACTTAAAAATCACTAAAGATTTATTTATTTTCTAAGTGCACATCTGATGCATAAAAAATTGGTTCCATCAATGGTCTTGATTAAGAGTAAACTCTTTTTTTATATCCTGAATTAGAAATGATTTTAAATCGTATCATTGCAAATATTTTATAAAAGCAACTCATTTAGATATGTTGAATACTTGTTTGAACGTTACATACTTCAGATAATTCATCAATTTTATATAAGTATATGGACAGTAAACGACTTTATTATCATATTGTAGTATCGTGATACATATATATGTCCCTGGACGTTAAGCAAAAGACAATTATCAATAACTCCTGATTTTAGTTTTATTTACGAATATTAGTACAAGCATTAATTAGGATGACATTTGTTTGTCAATGCGTATAATATTTGCAACGTTTCATTCAAATATTTATAACAGTAAAGTATTAACCAACTACTATGCATTCGTCAGATCTACAGAAATAGAAAACACATTAAATGCCTATATAATCCGATGAAAATGTGTTTTTACGAAGAATATTTTAAATAAACTCATTAATGCATAATTACTCACTCTGACAATAACATCCAGCATGGTTTAGGGTACTTTTAAATTTATCGTTGACACAGTTACCATTGATTCTACATGAATTGTACTGTACATTTCATTGTTGGAAATAAAACTGAAAAGATGACTAACAATGTAATTGTCCAATAGTTTTTAACTTTAAAACAAAACCAAATTGAAATATAACGGAAGTTTTGTGTGTTTGTTTTAAGCTTACAGTCGATATGTATAAATAATAGAAAATACCAAAACATTATTTTTGCTACTATACTGGTGCAGTACAAACAAAACCAACAAATCTATGGTAAAATTTATATTTGGCTGACACTACAATGGTATTGTTAAAATGAAATTTGAAGGTCTCAGTTACCCTGGTCATTCGACAAAGGATACAACAGATACATTTAAGTGTGTCTTATGCCTTGACTCACATCTAGAAATTGAAAATAAAGGTCAGCTGAAAATATTACTTTACTAACTGTGAACTTTCAATTTCGGCATGTATGTAGTGACGTTGCTCAAGACGCTTGTATACGGAGTATATATTTATAAGTTCTTCGATGTTCCATAACTTGTTTTTCGTGTCTTGATTTCCTTGGGAGAGAGTTGCTGCTTACCAGGAAGCTTTCACACCAAGAGTTCACAGTGACGAAGTTTAAATGATATTTTCAAAAATTTTACAGTCGAAATCAACGACTGGTTGACTGTTGTAGAATATATGTTTTGAGGAAGACGAAGGAAACGTTCCAATTGTCGTACAATATCGTCCTCTTTTTATATACTTTCCGAAAAGTCACTGTTTGTACATACATGAGAAACACGACGGGTGCCACATCCGGAGAAAGATCTTTCTATGTTGTGTTGTGTTTTGTTTGCTGTTTGTCTTTTGATTATGTTTTGGTTTTGCCTAGTTATTGCCAGCTCGTTTTCGATTTATGATAATGTCTTTGGTTACTTTCGCTTTTCGTTCAAAGAAATGGAACAATCTTATTCTGATTGATTTTAAATTTACGTTTAGCATTACCATCGGAGAAAGAATTCAATCAGTTCAGAAAATAAAAGATGATATGAATATGCAACCCTCTTTGACCTGGACCGACACACTAAGCAAGTTTTTTTTATAGAATTTTCCGACTTCAAGATGTCTGCCCGATCTTTTGTGTGTTTTGTTGTTAATAAAGTCAATGAAATAGATCAATATCGTTTCTGTAGGATATATGTATTTTGAAAGATCGGTATATACGTTTGTAAAAGCCGTACACCATTTATATCATACATGAGTACATTATAATCCTGGTACCTTTGATAACTGTTCAACTTGTTATGTTTTATTTTACATTTCTTTTAGCAAGCACCCACTCTACCACCTAACAATTTAATGATTCAACCCGTTTTGTACTTTGCTTATCATACACATGTCCTGATTCTTTCCGTATTAATCTTTTTAAAGAAGGTAAACAGTTGGAACCTACGATAGATGTCATGATGACAAAGCTGTATGAGTACAATTTTCATTCATTTATATATTTATATTGGACCAATCAACTCGGCAATATCAGCATTGTTGTTTAATATTACTCTTCGGCGTATCTATTAAGACTACTTAACCCACTTCCCTCCCCTCGGTACCTCTATTGTATTGATGTTTTTTTTAACTGTTTGTCATACCGACTTGCATAAAACGTTCGAATAGATAACATCCAAATATTCATCAAGACCTCTGGTTTTGTAGTTTCTTTGTAGATCTAAATGGTCAATGTCATTGATTAGAATGAGTGTTGGAAACATTAATAGTACCCTACAAAACAAAGGATCTTCCACGAAATCAATAAGGAGAATTTGTATCTCACAAATGTGTATATAGACTAATGTTTCATCACGACTACAATTAAATCCTTGTGCTTATGAAAGGATCTACCAGATTGCAGGATAAGTCCTTAGTATTCAATTTTGAAATATAAGGTCATGGTACCACATTTTAGTCTATATCTGATATCTTGGGGAGTTCAGATGTCAGTACTTTAGTGTTGTAAAAAAATATGATTGATTTGTTTATTTTCTTTATTTACTGTTTAACTATTCGAAAATCTGATTATTTTATTCTCTCAGATTTTTTAGTCGCATTTTGATAAACTTCGGTTTTCAATGCTGTAAAAATGTAAGCATGGTATCTTGTTGAGGTTTAACGGTTAGAATATCAAGCTTAAATTTAGTGTTTAAACGAAATGATCATCTTTCTTGTGAAACAAAACAACAAAACAACAAAAAACGAAAAAGCAATTTTGTTTTACCTTGATTTGTTTATTTCAATGTGAATTTCGAGATTTAAATATCGGTGAAGTTCTATTGCCTCTAATGGAGTTATATGATTTTTCTAAGGAATTCGAAGTTGAAGGCAGATTATTCACAGTTTATTCCTTGATATATATATATTCACAACAGTTTAAATCTCGGAGATTTTAACCTTGAAAATGTAAGTTGAATTATTGAATTAGACTTTAGATTTTTGAATTGTTGGGCTGATGTCTCTTTGACATATAAACCACCACACCTTGTATGTCTTATTATGATACGTGTTGTGCGAGCTGAAGTCTTTTTTAAAAGTTGTATTTTATTTGGTGATGCATTACTTATCCTTTTGATTCGTAAAGACATTGCCAAAACGAAAAAAAAAAGAAGCAGATGCAAGTTTAGAAAGTCTTATCTATTTTTTGGATTGTTTTAAAAGTAGTGTCTTAAAAATCAAGTGCTTTTCAGTATTTTGTTTATTCTTGTTGTCATAATATTATAAAAAAAAATGTGTTTTGTTTAATGTCTTCTTGCAATACACATGAGGAATACAAGTATTTTACTTTATACTGAAAATGTCGTTTTTAATTTTTTTTCTCTCATAAAAGGCAAGGAAGTTTTGATTTTAAATATTAAAATATACTGAAATCAGATGGGTATGTACAAATGTAACATACTTATGTTTACTGTAGGTAGATGCATATGATAGTGAAATTTTTCAAATTTTAAATAAGTGATATTAAAATTAATATTCTTCTACTTCAAATTTCACACCTCGATGAGTATTATATCAAGATTTGATTCTAATATATTTTTCGTTGAGTAACATTAACAAAACACGCGTCTACGGATAAAACCCAGTAAATGAATAATGCATCATCCAAGGACTGTCCGTTAGGGGAAAATATTTCTCGATAGCTCTCCACTAATTAGAAGAGAATATTGTTGATATTACATGAATGATTTTATTATAAAATTAAACAAAACTAGGATTTAAGCATAAAATATAATGCTGAATGCACCTTTATGTTTTTCTACAGGATTGCAATGTAGTGGGGGTCAACGTATGAATTGAGTGCGTTAGTAAACAAAATATGTTGTTTTTATTATTGACTATTAGGCCGTGTTCACACCAAACGCCGTGTACAGTAAACATGTTTACATTTGGTTTAATGTAATGTACACTCGTTTCACATTAAATTTGTTCACGTCTATACACCCTGTTTAGTTACCTGTACATAAGATTTGTTCACACTTGTAAACTTTATGTCATTTAAATGTTCATTACGTAGAACCGAAATCAAATTTTTGGACAAATTTTCTAGCAGTTAGGGAACGACCATTTGACTTTAAAAAAAAGGCGGTCCGATATTTCCACTATTTGATTTTAAAAAAAATCGGGTCATACAGATGATTAGAATAAACAAATATTCTGAATCCAAAGTTTCCCCATACATTATAGTGTTAAATATTTGATTGGTACCATAAAAAAAAACTAAATATAAACTTTCGCGCGAGAAATAATTCAGACCCCCTCCCCTTTTAAAAGTAAAGTGGTTGCTCCTTTAAGAAAGTCATTTTGGATGATTTGCAGTAGTTTAAAGATGTCTCGATTACGCATTAAAAATGCAGGCTGCATCAGCGTGCTTACAGACGTAGAAAAAAGATTGCGATGTTAAGGATCACTACACTTCTATCTTTTCTGTTTGTTTCAAATGGTATTTTTTCTCCAACGAGTATTTGGCAAAGGGAGGGGCAATATTTATTTTATTTCTAATTGTATTTTAACGGATTTGAGATACTACACAGACAAACAATTAACCTCATCCTGTTTTAGTAATGCATTTATGAGTGAATCGTTGTTTGAGTAAAGACCAGTGGCAAATATTTCTGTCAGTGTGTACGTCCAGTCGATTCGGGAAGACTTTTTCAAATGCATTATGTGTTTGGCAGTCTTGATAAGGGGTTAATAAGGCTACGTAAAGTGTTTTTATAACAAATAAACATATCAAGTTTAGACAAACGATTCTGTCAAGAACTTTATTAATAAGTGTTGTACATGTAAGTATCAATTTTATATAAAAATCGTTTCTTTTTTAAATACACATGGGAAAATTAAAGTTCTGAATACCTGGGAAGACCTTTTCAAATGAATTATGATTTCGGCAATGATGATGCTTTGATTCGTGATAAGGGGTTAATAAAGCTTATTGATAAATATATCAACTTTAAATAAATATTTCTGTAAAGAACTTAAATAATAGCTGTTATGGATATAATTTTATTCCAAAAAACTTTTCTTTCATGGTAAATTTCATGTTGTAAATATCTTGTTTTGTGTACACTTAACCCACACAAGGCCTACATATCGACTGCATGTAGACAAAACATGATTTAAACAGCATGTAAACATTGAGTTTTATCAATGGGAACGTAACTGTGTTTAGTTTACGTGTGAATTACACTAACACAACACCGAGTTTAGGTCGACAGGAGTTTTTATATTGTTTGGGAACGAAATTGTTTCTATCGTACAAGGGAGTAATTTATACACTCGAGAAGAAAATGATAACTGCTCTTGATTCTACCGTAAGTACAGTTTTTTTCTTTCTACAAGATTTCTCTTAAAATTAAAGTTTGTTTAGATTACTGCAATCCATCCAGAGTCTGGCATGAAGTATTTGTCCCTTCCTGTCTCCATAGAAATAATAATTTGGTATTTTACTTACTTTTTGATTAAGGGAACGTTAACTGATATCGTCGGGAATAACATTCCAGGATCGAATAACTGATGGAAAAAACATTTCTGGTAAAATGCTGTTCTACACTTTATATATTGCATGTCATTCGTTCGTCTTGTGTTATAGTTTATGAATATTAAACAATTATTGAGGGACAATATCGCTTAAATAATCAGGGGTCTTATTGTGAAACATTTTATGATTTTTTAGATTTTGTGTTTTTCACGTCTTTCTGATAGTAACTTTCATCCTGTTGAGTCGTATACTATGTTGATGGATGATAACTTAGTACCATTAATAACTATCCCAGTCGCTTCAACCTACTTATTTTCTAGTTTATTACTTAAATAAGTTAGGAGTATTGCCCAAAATAATATCTGTATATTCAAATAAAGGTAGGAAAAAACTTAAATATATAGCTTGTAAACACTTTCTTTTCAGTTTGAATTTTAAAGCACGAAATAGATTTAATCTGGGTGTTATCTTTTGAATTATTCTATTGACATGATAATTCCACGAACCATTCTCATGAAAAATTAACCCTAGGTAAAATTATATTATGATTAAAATAAACAGGGGGAGGGGGATTGAGTTTTACTGATTTCTTTGAAATTGTCATAGCTTCAGTCTTTTTTGCATTAAAGTTTACTAGCCATTGGACTGACCAATTTTTGATAGTTCTATATCAGAATTAATTTTGCTCACTGCTGCATATTCATCTTCAATTACTTTGAAAAGGGTAGTATCGTCAGCGTAAAGTTTTATATTATAGTCTATGTCGCTTACAATGTCATATATATATATATATATATATACAACTCGTCTAAACATCAACCCAACAATGTTAGATCTGTAAATTTGCTTTCGCAAATTTTTGGTTCTTCCCTCGCCGGGATTCGAACCCATGCTACTGTGATATCGTGACACCAAATCGCCTGCACTGCAGCCGTCCCGCTAGACCACACGACCACCTGGGCTCTATATATATATATACAACTCGTCTAAACATCAACCCAACAATGTTAGATCTGTAAATTTGCTTTCGCAAATTTTTGGTTCTTCCCTCGCCGGGATTCGAACCCAGGCATATATATATATATATATATATATATATATATATATATATATATATATATATATATATATATATATATATATATATATATATATATATATATATATATATATATATATATATTGGGTTGATGTTTAGACGAGTTGTATATACATTATGTACACAGCCATGTATCACCATCATTGATGGCGATCCGATGGATACATCTGTTGTCGAGTTGTCACTGACGCAGACGTACTTTTAAATATAATTATTTTCTGTGACTGTATATTACATTAATTTGTAGGATCCTTTACTATAGATAATTTAGCTGATCTGTACCAATAACATCTTCATGCCTTATATATCATGTACTGTAGTACGCCGCTAGATTAAAACTGACGAGGAAAGGTAACACACGGTCAGCGAAAGCTCTTTTTTTGAGAGCCCAGGTGGTCGTGTGGTCTAGCGGGACGGCTGCAGTGCAGGCGATTTGGTGTCACGATATCACAGTAGCATGGGTTCGAATCCCGGCGAGGGAAGAACCAAAAATTTGCGAAAGCAAATTTACAGATCTAACATTGTTGGGTTGATGTTTAGACGAGTTGTATATCTATATATATCTATATAATATATATATATATATATATATATATATATATATATATATATATATATATATATATATATATATATATATATATATATATATATATATATATATACAACTCGTCTAAACATCAACCCAACAATGTTAGATCTGTAAATTTGCTTACGTCTGAGTCAGTGACAACCCTACAACAGATGTATCCATCGGATCGCCATCAATGATGGTGATACATGGCTGTGAACATAATGTATATACAACTCGTCTAAACATCAACCCAACAATGTTAGATCTGTAAATTTGCTTTCGCAAATTTACAGATCTTACATTGTTGGGTTGATGTTTAGACGAGTTGTATATATATATATATATATATATATGAAGAAAAGTTAGAGACCTAATATTGATCCTTAATGGACGCCAGCGTTTACATAAAAAGTAACCAAGGATTGACCAGAGATAACAACTTTTTGTTTCCGATTTGATAAAAAGCTCATTAACCATTTTAAAAGGTTTCCTCTTCACCAATTTTTCGAAGTTTATAATTTATACCGTCATACCAGACTCGATCAAAAGAACGACGTATATCAAAAAAGACATTGTTATATTATAGTTCATTTCTCTGTGTGTTGAATTTTAGTGTTTCTGTTATGTCGTAGTTCTCCTCTTATATTTGACGTGTTTCCCTCAGTTTTAGTTTGCAATTCGGACTTGTTTGTTTTTTTCTCAAACGATTTATGAATTTCGAACAGCGGTATACTACTGTAGCCTTTATTTACTATTAATATACTATGACGTCCATATATAGCTACGATCAAAACTTTAATCAATACAATAATCAATAGTACAGGTACTTATTTAAAGTAATGCGAACAAACTAGCTAAAACTTTATATTCATTCATACTATATGGTATATAGACATTGCCTGTGCTCCTCCACATGTATATGTGTTCATACTATATAGTATACAGACTTTGCCAATGATCCTCCACATATATAAGCACTGTCACCATTACAGGCGACGTTACATGCATTTGTATCCTGAAGTAAGCCAGATATACTGGATCCACAATAACACCTGTAACCAATCTAAAATATTAAAAACCGAAATATCAAAATAGCATTTTCAGTATGTGGCAGTATTAGATTTACAGATGTACGAATTAAAAGCAGATAGTTTGTTTTAAAACCTTAATACTAACTAATTCTAAAGTCATGTCGTTTGGAGTACTTGATAATTGCAATATCGTTGAATTAATCGACTACTATTTTGATCAATTATTTCCTTTTTTGTTACATAATAAGAAGTTTAAAGTAAGGAAAATATTCGATTATTTTCATAGGTTACTAAGAACTATTACTATATTTTGATATTGCACGCAGAAATCTAAATAAGTTATTTCAGATCATTTTTCCACGGGTCATTGGACATAAAAGAAAATAAAATCCCTCAACTATTATGTAGTCGCATTATCATTCAATACATATTTCGTATATCTAGATATCAAACTAAAAATGATGGCATTTTGGACACGACTTTCATCTAGAAAGGATTCAAATTTGTCTTATTTGGCTTTTCAATTATTATACAAATTGTCGGTCGACAATCATTTTGAATCGCCATGGTTAAAGTTTTTAATGATATTGGCTTTTCCTATATTTGAACAGCTCAGCTTTTTCCTAGCTCAGATTGGCTTATCCCTTCGATAAAGATGATCAATTTAGACAGTAATGGCATTCACTTATGTTAAATTCACCAAAATCTAAAAATTATAGATTATTTAAGGAAACATTTGAGTTTGAATGTTTTTTAAAACATAATGGAAGATAAAAATATCTATACGCTTTGTAAGTTCAGAACCACAAATCATAGACTTCCTATAGAAACAGGACGTTGGAATGATATAGAAAGGGAAAATAGAAAATGTTTGAAATGCAATAATAACTGTCTTGGTGACGAATATCATTTTATTCTGGAATGTAAATTATTTGAAAATGACAGAAAAAAAACTAACTGATACAATTTTTATTTGTAATTTATTTTTCGCAAAGGCCAAACCTTTTGCAATTCAAAGAAATAATGAGTTGTACTAACAAGTCTAAATTAGAAAAACTATGTAGATTTATACGCAAAATAAATAAATCATCTGTTCTCTAGGCAATAACATAACCCCCATTTTGTATATTTTGTACATACTGATATATGTGTATGTGGGTATTTAACGATAGTGGTGTATGCCTGTGTGTATGTATGTTTGTGTATAAGATGTTATCATAAATAAGTTTGTTTTCATTGGTATATGTATGTATATCTCTTTACCGTTGTACCTTATGGTTTATGAGAATAAAGATTATTATACATCTTACTTAGGTAAAACAAGTAGGATTTCAAACAAACCAATTATAACCATTTTGCTTTGACCCCAAACACACACTCAAAAGAAAAATCAAAACGGATAACAGATGAATTGTTTAGCTGTTATGAGTTCACATGCAGGTATAATTGGGTAAATACAATTGTAGAACTGGGCATAATATACATATATTGTACTAATAGGGCATGCGCAATTCTGAATGTTTTATTTGTGCTGAACGCCATTAGCAAAATGCTTCATAAATCCTATTACATGATTAATTAAAGTAAAATGATTTTAATTCTAGTGCACAGTTTTACTACTTTTTACATTATTCTGCACAAATTTAATTCAAGTGCACAGTTTTACAATTATTTTTATAATTCTACAATTATTTAGTTCAAGTGCACAGTTATACAATTACTTTCAAAATAATTCTACTACTTAATCCAAGTACACAGTTTTATAATTATTTTCATATTTCTGCCAAGATCCAATTCACGTTCACAGTTTTACACGAAGCGACGGGTGCCACATGTGGAGCAGGGTCTGCTTATCCTTCCGGAGCACCTGAGATCACACCTAGTTTTTGGTGGGGTTCGTGTTGTTTATTCTTTAGTTTTCTATGTTGTGTTATGCGTACTATTGTTTGTCTGTTTGTCCTTTTCATTTTTAGCCATGGCGTTGTCAGTTTATTGTCGATCGATTTATGAGTTTGACTGTCCCTCTGATATCTTTCGTCCCTCTTTTACATTTAATTGCATAATTTTGCAATGATTTTTTGAAGTTCACAGTTTTACAGCTATATGCATATTTTTCAATTATTTAATTGTTTTACAATTGTTTAATTGTTTTACAATTGTTTAATTGTTTTATAATTGTTTAATTGTTTTACAATTGTTTAATTGTCTTGAAATTATTTGCACATTTTTGCAACAATTTTAGTCCAGTGCACAGTATTCATATAATTCTTAAAGTAAGAAATATTAAATATTTTAGAAAAATTTTACAGAATCATTTCTTTTAATTCAAACACCATTGTCACATGTGGAAATTCCAATCATTTATATTAAATCTACAAAACTGATAAAATATTTCAACATCAAATTGAGGACGAAAATTTGGCAACCATATCACTACAAACCATTAAAGTCTGAAATGGCCTATATCTGTACTCGACTGTACTGATTTTTACTCGACCAGTCTGAATAGGTCTGACTTTTACTTGACATTACTCGACCCCAGTCTGAACCATACTTGACTGTACTGAATCGTACTTGACCCTTATCTTTGCCGTTGAAAATAGTCTGAACTATTACTCGACCAGTCTGAAACAGTCTTAACCCATTCTTGACATGTACTCGACCTATTTTTCCAGTCTAAACCATACTTAACCAAAGGTTTCAACAATACTTGACCAGTCTGAACCATACTAGACCAAAAACCCTCTACTTTTTTAACTGTTTAAATAAATTTCTTTTTAACTGACATATATAACAAGGTAAACGGACAGAAAGTCACAGGACAAAAAGTCACAGGACATAAAGTCACAAATTTGATAGGACAAAAAGTCACAGGACAAAAAGTCACAAATAATTTTTTGACAAGTGTTTGAATATATAAGAAAATATTTTAAAATATTTACTTTGTAATACATATATTCATATTAAAGTAAATGATATTTATCATTTTACTTTAAAAATGAAGATTTATTTAATTTTAATCCTGCAAAGGACATATTTCTTGGCACCATGAAGCCATTTAAGTGCCAATCTACTTTGACATTTTGTTTTCTTAACAATTATTTGATCATCTTTGATATTTTTTTGATAAATTTTGCTTACAAAGTTGTTTAATATACAATACTTCAAGAAGGATACAAAAATGTTTTTGTAAAAATAAGCATTTTTTATTGAAAGAAAATAATCAGAAAAAATGAGTTTTGACTTTTTGTCCTGTGACTTTTTGTCCGTGACTTTTTGTCTGTGACTTTTTGTCCTGTGACTTTCTGTCCTACATTCATATAACAACAGCCAACAAAATTTATAAAAGATTTTTCTGATTAGTGGTGAAATATAAAGTATAATCTCTGCTTGGGGCAAACTCATAAATAAGGTTACACCTGGTCAGAGGTATTAAATTCTAAATAACAATAAATTGCAACATCCTGTTTAAATTAAATAACAAGGTCTTTCGAATATACATGTATGTACTAGATAAGTAATACATGAATTTAAGAAAATATGGCTTTCTTTTTACATGTAAAACACACATGTACTGAGGTAATTAGAACATATTAAAGTGCTTTATGTATGCCATGCTAATTTGACAAAAAAATACTTAAATTAATTTAAATTTTTTTTTTACTGTTCCTTTGGAATACATTTCCTTTTATTAAAAAGGTTATCAAGGATTGCTAGGGAAATTCTATTATAATGATTATATTAAATTATTGGTTTAATAAAACAAAACAATTAAGCTCTCATTTTTTTTAAATTTATTAAGTTGTTTTATATACTATTTTATATATATCTTAATAAAAAACATTCACTGCATTATAAACTAAAGTCAACTGACAACATAAATCTATACTAGGCTTAAGTTAATGATGAAAATAGTCCAGTTACCATAAAATACTTCCGAAATATTCATAAAATTTGAATAATATTGAAAATATTAGTCACAATTCATTTTTTTAGATTATTTGATCAGCTTGTTTTATTTATATTTTAAAAGTTGATATTTATTATTATGTAAGTGTTGATTAATATTGAGTTGAAGTTATATTATGATTGATTATTCTGAAATTTTAATTTCAAAACTATATTGAATACATTTTTAATTTCAAGTTGTTGTTCAAATTTCATTTTTATTAAAAAAATTCCTAAATTGATAAAATTCAGTTAATAGATACAAAGAATAGGTATAGTTTGGTTAAGACTTGGTCGAGTATGGTTCAGACTAGGTCGAGTATGGTTCAGACTAGGTCGAGTACGGTTCAGACTAGGTCGAGTACGGTTCAGACTGTTAAGTATGGTTCAGACTACAGTCGAGTATTATCTAGTTAATCTCAGACGAATTCAGACTGGTCGAGTAAAAATCAGTACAGTCGAGTACAGATATTGGCCATTTTAGACTTTTAATGGTTTGTAGTGTATGGTAAAGTAAAAATGGTTTAGGTTTATGCATGTCTAAAACCAAGCAATTTCAATAGATTTTTAAGTTGGACGTATCCAAATCATATAGAAACCATATGAACAGATAATGTTTTTTGCATTTACGAATTTTCAAAGAAAATTGACATTAAGACGGTTTGTTTTAACGTTTTCCCATTAATATACAAAAGTGCTATACATACAGGCATGTAAATAGATAAGTATATCAAATCACAGTATACATTACCTCAAGTCCAGCGTATTCATAAGACCCTTTGATGCATGCGTCCACACAAATTAGTGGAGTGATGAGAGGGATGTTAAGTTGAACCTCTAAATTTCCCCAGTAACATCCACTAAATGAATACGCTTCTGTAAACAATAAATGCACATATATATTATAAATCTAGTAACATGTATGATTGTGTTTAAATTACGGAAACCTTTTACTATATATATATTTATATTTTAAATGTACAACGGTTTATTGTTAGCACTTATATGTATAAACACTAGCATTGGCATTTTCGTCCTGTCATTTTATAGAATGATGTAAAGTGTATATAGACCATGTGATGCTTTTCGTCATGGTGCTTTGGTAAAGAAATATTATATTCTGGGTCCCTGTATCTCGTTAGAACCTAATATTGATCGCAAACACTAAACTTTGTATTCCTCGTCCAAATATATATTGGTAAAAAAGCGTTGAGTCGTCATAGTTTACCACACATACCTAGATTAATCCCAAAATTTGAAATAAGATCGACGCATATTGAGTGTTGAACTAGACAAACCATTACATTTATAAAAGTATCAATATGAATGTCCAAATTACTGGATTCATAAGTATATGACGGTATCAAATTCGGAGAAAAAAATGAAAATTTCCCGTTCCTGCTTTTATGCAAATAATTGACTAAAATCACGATAGACCGACCCTATTTCGCAACGGACGATGATAGAAAGCAATAAGATGATTTTTCAATTGCCGCAAAGGATACCTTTCGTTTTTTAAATGAAGTGGCGCAGAAGTAGCATTGGCATAAATGAGTTCATTTTTGGGGCAAAAAGATATGCCCGTAAAACGCATATAATAACAATAAACAAATAAGTATAACACATATCTTTAATTATTCTCACTCGAATGCAAATGGAAACTTGATATTAAACTCACTACGAGTCTTATATTAACAAACATGATGTACCTCTCATTTGTTTATGAATTAAAAATACATGTAGTATGTATATATGTAACAGGCATTTTCTAAATATAGGCATTTTGTTAAATGACAAAAATTATAAGGCATTTTCTAAAATAATTACCTGTGAAATTGAGGCATTTAAAATTTAACTGGTTTTTTTTTCAGGCAATGTATAAAAACCCTGAAATTTTTTAAAAGGCATTATACAAAACAACAGAAAATATAAAAAATAATGAAACGTGCACACAAAATAAAGCAACAGGAAACATCAGACAGATCAGGTTATTTTATAATGGAATAGCATGCAAATTTTAACAGTTAAAGATAAATTGAATATATGAGTTAACACGAGCACTAAGATAAAATTCGATGCAAAAGAAAACAATTTGTCTCAATGCATTGTCGATTGATTGCGTCACGCTAAATATCAAGTCGCAAATATTTCATGAATAGTCAGTACGGTCTATGCAGGGACATAACAAGAGATTCGCTATGCAAGATAATACAAAAGTTGTAAACGAATTCGTTATGTGTAATATGATTGATCATTATTTGACTTGACCTTTTTCTCAATACTTCTTGAGTGCATCAGATTTTTATTTTGCATATTTTGCCAGGTGAGCGATTCAGAACAATATGCCCTTCTGTCATTGTAAAGAGAATGTAATCAAGATACGGAGTTCTAAGTAGTTATGGACATTAAAACTATCAAAACCTCAAAATTTACCTTTTTCAAAAGAATAATCTGTATTTTACCCAAACTTTCTTTGCTTTACAAACTATTTTAATCATCTAGTTTTGTATTTCATATCTATACCATTTGCTTAAAACTGAAAAAGGCAATTTGTGGTATTTCATGCCTTTATGAAAACGACTAGATACTTTTAGGCATTTGATAAAACGCTATTAATATTAAACATTTGAGAAATGCCTGAAATTCAGTAATTTTACACAATGCTTAAATTTAGAAAATATCTGTAACAGTTATAACAACACACTAATATGTGAAGGTATATATCTTGTAACATCAAGAAGCATGCAAATAGTTTCTAGCAGTAACATATTGACCTTTGTTATACATTTCTCAGATCTATAACAAACATATGTCACTATGTGAAACATTAGCCGAATATGAATCCTCTATACAGAAATGTACAGTGACT
Source organism: Mytilus edulis (assembly GCA_019925275.1). Classification (NCBI taxonomy): domain Eukaryota; kingdom Metazoa; phylum Mollusca; class Bivalvia; order Mytilida; family Mytilidae; genus Mytilus; species Mytilus edulis. The sequence goes on from CM034350.1 coordinate 19,649,940, forward strand.
CTTGATTATACTTTTATATTTACTCTGACAATAATCTCAACATGGCTTGGTATATATTGACATGTATCGTTAACACAGTCGCCATGATACTTACTCTGACAATAATCTCCAGCATAGTTCATTTGACATTGACATATATCGTTAACACAGTCGCCATGATACTTACTCTGACAATAATCACCAGCATAGTTCGTTTGACATTGACATGTATCAGTAACACAGTCGCCATGATACTTACTCTGACAATAATCACCAGCGTAGTTCGTTTGACATTGACATGTTTCGTTAACACAGTCGCCATGATACTTACTCTGACAATAATCTACAGCATAGTTGGTTTGACATTGACATGTATCAGTAACACAGTCGCCATGATACTTACTCTGACAATAATCTCAGCATAGTTCGTTTGACATTGACATATATCGTTAACACAGTCGCCATGATACATACTCTGACAATAATCTCAGCATAGTTTTTTTAACATTGACATGTATCAGTAACACAGTAGCCATGATACTTACTCTGACAATAATCTCCAGCAGAGTTCGGTATACATTGACATGTATCGTTAACACAGTCGCCATGATACTAACTCTGACAAATAACTCCAGCTTAGTTCGGTTAACATTGACATGTATCATTAACACAGTCGCCATGATACTTACTCTGACCAATATCTCCAGGATAGTTCGGCTTACATTGCCATGTATCGTTAACACAGTCGCCATGACATTTACTCTGACAATTATCACCAGCATAGTTCGGTTAACATTGACATGTATCGTTAACACAGTCGCCATGATACTTACTCTGACAATAGTCTCCAGCAAAGTTCGGTGTACATTGACATATATCGTTAACACAGTCGCCATGATACTTATTCTGACAATAATCTCCAGCATAGTTCGGTTAACATTGACATGTATCGTTAACACAGTCGCAATGATACTTACTCTGACAATAATCTCCAGCAAAGTTCGGTTTACATTGACATATATCGTTAACACAGTCGCCATGACACTTATTCTGACAATAATCTCCAGCATAGTTCGGTGTACATTGACATATATCGTTAACACAGTCGCCATGATACTTTCTCTGACACATATCTTCAGCATAGTTCGGTGTACATTGTCATATATCGTTAACACAGTCGCCATGATACTTACTCTGACAATAATCTCCAGCATAGTTCGATGTACATTGACATATATCGTTAACACAGTCGCCACGATACTCATTCTGACAATACTCTAAAGCATAGATCAGTTTACATTGACATATATTGTTAACACAGTCGCCATGATACTTGTTCTGACAATAATCTCCAGCATAGTTTGGTTAACATTGACATGTATCGTTATCACAGTTGCCATGATACTTATTCAGACAATAATCTCCAGCATAGTTCGGTGTACATTGACATATATCGTTAACAAAGTTGCCATAATACTTACTCTGACAATAATCAACAGGAAAGTTCGGTTAACATTGACATGTATCGTTAACACAGTCGCCATGATATTTACTCTGACAATAATCTCCAGTACAGTTCGGTGTACACTGACATGTATCGTTAACACAGTCGCCATGATACTTACTCTGACAATAATCACAAGCATAGTTCGTTTGACATTGACATGTATCGTTTACACAGTTGCCATGATACTTACTCTGACAATAATCTCCAGCATAGTTCGTTTGACATCGACATGTATCGTTTACACAGTTGCCATCATACTTACTCTGACAATAATCGCAAGCATAGTTCAGTTTATATTGACATGTATCGTTAACACAGTCGCTATGATACTTACTCTGACAATAATTTCCAGCATAGTTCGTTTGACATTGACCTGTATCGTTAACACAGTCGCCATGATACTTACTCTGACAATAATCCCAAGCATAGTTCGGTGTACATTCACATATATCGTTAACACAGTCGCCAAGATACTGACTCTGATACTAATCTCAACATATTTCGGTATACATTGACATGTATCGTCAACACAGTCGTCATGATACTTACTCTGACAATAATCTCCAGCATAGTTCGGTTTACATTGCCGTGTATCGTTAACACAGTCGCCATGACACTTTCTCTGACAATAATCTCCAGCATCGTTCGGGTTACATTGACATATATCGTTAACACAGTCTCCATGACACTTACTCTGACAATTATCTCCAGCATAGTTCGGTTACATTGACATATATTGTTAACACAGTCGCCATGATACTTATTGAGACAATAATCTCCAGCATAGTTCGGTGTACATTGACAAATATCGTTAACACAGTTGCCATGATACTTACTCTGACAATAATCACCAGCATAGTTCGGTTAACATTGACATGTATCGTTAACACAGTCGCCATATACTTACTCTGAAAATAATCTCCAGTATATTTCGGTGTACATTGACATATATCGTTAACACAATCGCCATGACACTTACTCTGATAATAATCTCCAGCATAGTTCGGTTAATATTGACATATATCGTCAACACAGTCGCCATGATACTTATTCTGATAATAATCTCAGCATAGTTCGGTTTACATTGACATATATCGTTAGCACAGTCACCATGATACTTACTCTGATAATAATCTCAGCATAGTTCGGTTTACATTGACATGTTTCAGTAACACAGTCGCCATGATACTTGTTCTGACAATAATCTCCAGCATCGTTCGGTGTACATTGACATATATCGTTAACACAGTCGCCATGATACTTACTCTGATAATAATCTCCAGCATCGTTCGGTGTACATTGACATATATCGTTAACACAGTCGCCATTATACTTATTCTGACAATTATCTCCAGCATAGTTCGGTGTACATTGACATATATTGTTAACACAGTCGCCATGATACTTTCTCTGACAATAGTCCCCAGCATAGGTTAGTTTCCATTGACATGTATCGTTAACACAGTCGCCATGATACTTACTCTGACAATAATCACAAGCATAGTTCGTTTGACATTGACATGTATCGTTTACACAGTTGCCATGATACTTACTCTGACAATAATCTCCAGCATAGTTCGTTTGACATCGACATGTATCGTTTACACAGTTGCCATCATACTTACTCTGACAATAATCGCAAGCATAGTTCAGTTTATATTGACATGTATCGTTAACACAGTCGCTATGATACTTACTCTGACAATAATTTCCAGCATAGTTCGTTTGACATTGACCTGTATCGTTAACACAGTCGCCATGATACTTACTCTGACAATAATCCCAAGCATAGTTCGGTGTACATTCACATATATCGTTAACACAGTCGCCAAGATACTGACTCTGATACTAATCTCAACATATTTCGGTATACATTGACATGTATCGTCAACACAGTCGTCATGATACTTACTCTGACAATAATCTCCAGCATAGTTCGGTTTACATTGCCGTGTATCGTTAACACAGTCGCCATGACACTTTCTCTGACAATAATCTCCAGCATCGTTCGGGTTACATTGACATATATCGTTAACACAGTCTCCATGACACTTACTCTGACAATTATCTCCAGCATAGTTCGGTTACATTGACATATATTGTTAACACAGTCGCCATGATACTTATTGAGACAATAATCTCCAGCATAGTTCGGTGTACATTGACAAATATCGTTAACACAGTTGCCATGATACTTACTCTGACAATAATCACCAGCATAGTTCGGTTAACATTGACATGTATCGTTAACACAGTCGCCATATACTTACTCTGAAAATAATCTCCAGTATATTTCGGTGTACATTGACATATATCGTTAACACAATCGCCATGACACTTACTCTGATAATAATCTCCAGCATAGTTCGGTTAATATTGACATATATCGTCAACACAGTCGCCATGATACTTATTCTGATAATAATCTCAGCATAGTTCGGTTTACATTGACATATATCGTTAGCACAGTCACCATGATACTTACTCTGATAATAATCTCAGCATAGTTCGGTTTACATTGACATGTTTCAGTAACACAGTCGCCATGATACTTGTTCTGACAATAATCTCCAGCATCGTTCGGTGTACATTGACATATATCGTTAACACAGTCCCCATGATACTTACTCTGATAATAATCTCCAGCATCGTTCGGTGTACATTGACATATATCGTTAACACAGTCGCCATTATACTTATTCTGACAATTATCTCCAGCATAGTTCGGTGTACATTGACATATATTGTTAACACAGTCGCCATGATACTTTCTCTGACAATAGTCCCCAGCATAGGTTAGTTTCCATTGACATATATCGTTAACACAGTCGCCATGATACTTACTCTGATAATAGTCTCCAGCATAGTTCGGTTTACATTGACATATATTGTTAACACAGTCGCCATGATACTTACTCTGACAATAATCTCCAGTATAGTTAGGTGTACATTGACATATATCATTAACACAGTCGCCATTATACTTATTCTGACAATTATCTCCAGCATAGTTCGGTGTACATTGACATATATTGTTAACACAGTCGCCATGATACTTATTCTGACAATAATCTCCAGCATAGTTCGTTTGACATTGACATGTATCGTTAACACAGTCGCCATGATACTTACTCTGACAATAATCTCAGCATAGTTCGGTTTACATTGACATATATCGTTAACACAGTCGCCATGATACTTATTTTGACAATAATCTCCAGCTTAATTCGGTATACATTGACATATATCGTTAACACAGTTGCCATGATACTTACTCTGACAATAATCTCCAGCATAGTTCAGTGTACACTGACATATATCGTTAACACAGCCGCCATGGTACTTACTCTGATAATAATCTCCAGCATAGTTCGGTTTACATTGCCATGTATCGTTAACACAGTCGCCATGATACTTACTCTGACAATAGTCCCCAGCATAGTTCGGTATACATTGACATATATCGTTAACACAGTCGCCATGATACTTTCTCTGACAATAATCTCCAGCATAGTTCGGTTTACATTGCCATGTATCGTTAACACAGTCGCCATGATACTTACTCTGACAATAACCTCCAGCATTGTTCGGTATACATTGACCTGCATTGTTAACACAGTTGCCATGATACTAACTCTGACAATAGTCCCCAGCATAGTTCGGTGTACATTGTTATATATCGTTAACACAGTCGCCATGATACTTACTCTGACAATAATCTCCAGAATTGTTTGGTATACATTGACATGCCTCGTTAACACAGTTGCCATGATACTTACTCTGACAATAGTCCCCAGCATAGTTCGGTGTACATTGACATATATCGTTAACACAGTTGCCATGATTTTGGCATGACTTGATAAGACACGACACTGCTAAAAATAAAACAAATATGATGACTAACGACGTACAATGTTAAACTTCATTTTAAAACAAAACCTAATTGAACAGTATTAGTAAGTTTTGTATGTTTTTTTTAAACTTTCAAACAATATGTATAAACATTAGAGAATAACAAGTTACTAAAACAATTATAGTCAGGAGTTTGCTGTTCAGTGGTTATCGTTACAGGATAAATTCTACCAACAGCGAGATAAATTAGGACTAAGGCCCTGATGGCTTATTTAAAAATCATTGTCTAGCTTATCGGTTTACCTTTTTAAAGTTTCAATTTATTACGTTTTACCTTTTTAAAGTTTCAATTTATTACGTTTTACCTTTTTAAAGTTTCAATTTATTACGTTTTTCAAGATCATAAACAACTCAAGAATGCAAAATATTGGGGAAAATCTAAGGGCAATAACTTTGATATAAGCTGACTAATGATTTCAGTTGTGCCGACTAATTTGATCAATTTTGGTCATTAATTAAGTACATGTATCTCTATTTTATTTTTTCCTATATAATGTGTAACACTAAAACAATGAGGAGAATCAACACCACATAGCAATGCCTTCAAGAGATCGACTAACGTTATTTAGCATTTAACATGATTGTGGACCGTGTCTTTCTGATGATTTATGTTATCTAAAGTTTTGAATCTATATTTTAAACTTTCAGCATTAAGGCAAACATTCCAAAAACCGGGGGAAATCTTCAACAAAGGGTCACCACTTCAATAAGTTGGTGACTGAGGATTTCGGTCATCGTGACTTATATTACTGATCGTTTGTGATTGATTCTGGGTGTTCAAAAACGTTATAATTAAACCTTTTTACCTCTGTTCACCTTTTAGTGTCACTTTTAAGCTTTTCGTGGCAGTCAGTTTTTATAAGTAAAGGAAGCAGAGGTGCTCGCAGAAAATCACCGACCTTCGATAGGAAGCCTGACAATCCTATTCAGTTAAAATTGAAGTCGAGTGTAACCGAATGATCAGGGTTCGAACTCACAACCTCAGTGTTGACAGCAGCGGAACATCTAAGACCACTTGGCCATCGAGGCCCTCGAAGTGTGTGAAAGTTTCCGTCTATCTAATATTTATTTCAAAATATAAAGAAAAATGAAGAAAAAAAAAATGGTAAAACTTGTCGTTTCAAGGCAATAACTTTTATTAGAAAGTAAAATTACAAAAATACCGAACGCTGATAAACTATAAACTGACACTTTTTATGTCAATAATCAAAAGGTATACTATCTCATCATTCTTAACATTTTAGCCCCTGTCATATTTCCTGTATCTAAAGAGGTTTCAAAATGGAAGACAAAAAAAACACATTTTACCCATATGTTCTATTTTTATCCATGTCGGCCATGTTTGTTGGTAGACGAGGTCATCGGTCACATTTTTAAAGTAGATTCTGTTTCAGTATTTACAAAAATACATTCAAACCTCTTGGTAAATTTAAAAAAGTCAATAAAGACTGGCAAAAAAAACACGTCATCAACAAATTGAACGAGTACAACAACTGTCATTTCTTGACTTGTTACATAAGTTTTATGTCTTGTATCGTCATAGAACAGTAATGGATCTTGAGATGACAAAAGTGTAGTGGAAATCTTTTTCTGCAGTTACACGCGAGAGTTGCATGTATTTATCACTCCAAGCATTACTCAAATTAAACGAACTTTACCCGTTTAGTCAGCAATAAACGATTGTTTACTACAAATTGCACAAGTGTATTTTTACGTGCACTTGAAAAAAAAAAGCGCGTTTAATTTTTATAAAAATAGAAAACGCTCCCTTTTTTCATGGTAACGCGGAAGTAAACGCGAAAGCAAACGCCTGTTTACTCTTAACAAAATTAGAAGACGTGCCGTTTTCGCGTTGACGAGGAAGTGAACGAGTAAGTAGACACCTGTTTACTTTTTATGTCCACTAACATTTTAGATTTAATGCATCGTTTACATAAAGCACACGAGTAAACATCGCATTAACTTTGTTTGATCGTCTTCATGTAATTCTAGATCTGCACCAAACTGTAGTGGTAAATGTTAAAGGACGACGAACGACAACAAACGCCAAGAATAGGCATTCGGGCCATGTTAACCAAACAAAACTGTACACAAAGTACAAATTATACTTCAGTACCTGCAGTAGGGGATACGTCAGGGTTCATTGTTGTTATTTGGTTTGTGACAGTTGGTCCTGAAAGTAAAAAAAAAAAAAATCTTCAAAGTTTATATCACACCCGGTCACTTGTGAAAAGGACAATATTTGATTGTTTTTGCTTGAATCTGTATGATAAAGCATATACAACCAAGTATTGCTGTACACTATATTTCATTATCGCATTGTTCGATACTCCTCCAGATATAGATATGTTCATAGTATGAGTGTTTTTTTTTTATCCTGTAATTTATGATACTGTGGATTCATTTATTTTCGTGGGTATCGATTTTCGTGGATAGAGAAAAAAAGACATTTCGTGGTATACGTAAATTCGTGGATCGCTGATTACAACAACAAAAAATAGATACGTAATTCGTGGATTTCTTTTTGATTTAGGAGATCATTTAACATCCTTGGTTCGATCAATAATAAAACAAAACAAAAAAGAAGGAATTTATTGATAAAGTTTTGAATTGTCAAAATCCTCGCTTAATTGGTCATTCTAGGTTAAAGTGTTCATTGATAACTTCGATTACAATAATGGGCAGAGACAACTTGATTGTAATTATTTGTTTGTTTTACAATTTATAAATTCTTGTCTGAATTCTATAAGGCATTCAAAACTTTATGATTGAAAGCTAATTTCCCTAATCACGATATAATAAACAGTGATATAAGTATAAAGTGTGAAAATAAATGTTCCTGTCATAAACGATATTACCTGTACTTAATCCTATTGATTTTTAATCACAGGTACACCAAACTATGACACGGTAATTAACAACTTGCAGTTATTTTCCATGAACAGTTTTAATCCATTTTAAAAAGCAAGTTATCACTGATATTCGATATATTTATTATAGATTTAATCAAAATACTTGTATCTGCTTTCAATAAAAATCACGTGTTATGTTACAATGTTTATCGCTAGTCAACACTATACTAGAACTGCATAACATAACCGGAAATAAACATCCAACTCCATACACATTTCTCGGGATTATTCTTCGTTGAATTCTTAAATTCGTGGTTCGCTGTGACCCACGAAACCCACGAAAATTGGTATACCACGAATAAAAATGAATCCACAGTAAGTGTAGGTTTTAAATTAAAAAAACAGTGTATCATATTGCAAATGTTTTTTAAAACTTTTAAAATAATGCACATCGAACGAAAGTTTTAAAACATTCAATGGTGATTATAGGTCCTGAAACTAAAAAACATATTCTTCGAAAATGTATACTATCTGAATAAAGGCAACATAATTATTTGAGATTAAAAAAAACAGACATATTAGGCAAAATGCCAAAAAAGTGGATACAGTAGCCATCATTTTTTAAAATCTCATCCACTATAAAGTATGTCAACTTAGAAAAAGGAAATGGCATATAGATAAAACATATAAGCAAACATAAAGGACAAGAATTAAAAAAAAATACAATAGCACAATAAGGTAATGACAAGTAATATAACTGAACCACGCCATAAAACATGATAAAAAATGGAGTACACAGTAAAGGTTTAAAAAACGTCGCACGATACTGGTTATCTATAATCAACGACAAATAAATGAAAGCTACATAACAAACAACGCCAGTACCTATAATGTATACATGAACACTAACATGACGACTGTGCTATTTGTCTTTATTTGTATCTTTCGATGAACGTTTTAGAAAGAAAAAAAACGATTTTTTACATAACTCTGGTTCTTTTACTTTCTGCTAAGACACTGTGTTGATGAAATAATAAACCAGTGTAAAAACCACATTTGGTTGCTATGCTGGTGTAATGGAACACAATGCAACCTTTTAAAAATAAATATGAAGGCTTCAGGGACAATCGTTCTTTCAATATGGACATGCACTTAGTCTGCTAAAGCAAGATACTCAAATGCAAATTCTTAATTTACGTCTACAAAAGTGTCACAAATAGTACAAAAACATGTATGGTACAATAACCCCGGTTAATTGTTTAAAACAACAAATTTAAAACAAGAGGCTCTCATGAGCCTGAATCACTCACCTGTTATTTTTTGCTTAAATCTTTCACCAATGATTATTTTTGTTTTTTAATATATATTAATGAGTGGCTTAAAAATGCCATTTAGATGTTCATTGTATCTGTAATATTTTCTTCAAGAGTAAATAAATGCATTTTACCCATATGTTCCATTTTAGCCATAGTGTCTATGTTTCTTAACAAAACAATGAAATAAAATACAAAATTTATGCTAGATTCATTTGAGAAGATTTTTAAAGATAAAAAACAAAACAAATTGTGTAAAATTTTCCTTAAAGTGCAATAACTCCTTAAGGGGCCATTTGACGATTTTGGTCATATAAAACTTTTTTGTACATCTTACTTTGTTAAACATTTTTGCTGTTTACAGTTTATCGTTCTCTTTAAAAATATTCAAAATAATAAAAAAAAATGCCTTAAATAACCATTTAGTGGCAGCAATCCAACAATGGGTTGTTTGGTTTGTCTGACAATTTCAGGGCTAATAAATTTTGACCTTTTAAACCATTTTACCTCATGTCAGATTTGCTCTTCATGCTTTAGTTTCTAAGATATAAGTCAAAAACTGTATTTGACCTGTTCTATTTATAGCCAGACCGGCCATGTTTGTTGATGGATAAAACATTCGGATACAATTCATAAACTAAATAACATTCATTTAAAGGTTAGAAGTATTAGGTACAACAGTTTCAGAAGAGAATATTTTTAAATGTTAGCAAACTTGATGAATAAATTGTGTAAACTTGTCTTAAACGGGAAATAACTCCTTAAGGTAGTACTACAGTCAGGATCTTCTGACTCCATTCAACTGTCTTTAAAAATAATTTCTCCCAAACTACTTAATGGATTTTTAAAATCTTCAACTCATTATAAAGCTGACATATTAATTCTCCTTTATCTGTAGATTGAAATATTGTTCTGAGAAATGACATAAAAACTGAATTTCCCCATTAGAACCCCCATAAATGCATCATTAATACAAAAGTTCCACTGAGAACACCCAGGAGTATTTTGACACCATTATTTTATCAATATAACCACACACTTTGTGTCTTTGATGCTCTAATACTGTAAAATTTGAATTATATGTGCACTGACCAACACTAACTTTGCATTTGAGGGGAGTTTGACGTCACAGATTTGACCAACATCTGTGATGTAGTAATCAAATATAGACAAAGTTCCGCCTCTATCCAGACAGTCTACGATAAGAGAATAACAGGAATGACCAGCTGCATATAATCAATATTAACATCACTATTATCACTATAAAGAATGATTTTCATTTGTATTTTGAAAAGAAATATACAATGAAATTAGCTAGAACTGTAATTATGCCATAAAAGACTAGTTCCTAAAAAGATCAAGACCATACCATTCCTGAAAGTAGACCGTCCCACATGATTTTTGAGTTTTATGGAATTGAAAATATTTACATAAACTTAAAAGTGGTTAAAGTGCCTTAAACTCCTAACAGAAGACAGATTCAGAGACACATTCTTCTTGTTTGTAGTATGAACATTACAAGTTTAAAGTTTGTCAGAGGCTTTCAAAGACACTTTCACCCTCTTATCCTTATATATATATAGTTTTGTTCAATTGGTTAGATTTTTTCCCTTTAGATTTTCCCCCTTTAGATTTTCTCCTTTTTAATAACTTTTCCCTTTTCTCTGTTTACTTCAAAGTTATATAAATTACTTTTGTTGCAATACACATGATACAATGAGATAAGACCTCACTATTTATCTTGTGGTCAGTGTCAGATTAACAGCTGGACACTGGCATCAACAGATGATTGACATATTAACCCCTCCTTAATGCCTATATATTTAGATTAATCACCATGTGCTTTTATTTACGTAAGTTCATTGTCAATTTACTCCCTGGTGTGATATGATAATGATTTTTGGATTTTTACAAACTGTGCAGAATAATACTTACTTCAAAATGATGTGATAAACAAAACATCTTCAAAAAATCACTGTTAGACTGTAGTGCTACCTTTAGGGGTCAAATGACAATTTTGGTCATATTAGATTTTTTGTAGATCTTACTTTGCTGAACATTACAGCTTTTTATCTATAATGATATTCAAGATAATTACAAAAAACTGCAAAATATCCTTAAAACTACCTATTTAGTGCAGCAACCCAACAATGGGTTGTGTAATTCGTCTGAAAATTCCAGGGATGAAAGATCTTGACCAATTGAACAATTCATGTCAGATTTGTCTTAAAAGCTATAGTTTTTGAGAAATAAGCAACAAACTGCATTTTACCCCTTTGTTCTATTTTTAGCCATGGCGGCCATGTTTGTAGATGGATCAAAACGTTGGATACAATTCATGAACTAGATACCCTATGGAACATTTATTTATATACTGATGGTATTTTGCCCAGTAGTTTCAGGGGAGAAAGTTTTGAAAACAACTGCAAAATATTCTTAAAACTACCAATTTAGTGGCAGCAACCCAACAATTGGTTGTTAGATTCATCTGAATATTTCAGGGCTGATAGATCTTGACCAATTGAAAACTTTAACCCCCATGTAAGATTTGCTCTTAAAGTTTTAGTTTTTGAGATATAATCCAAAAACTGCATTTGACCCCTATGTTCTATTTTTTGTCATGGCGGCCATGTTGGTTGATGGATAATAACTTCGGATACAATTTATAAACTATATACCATAAAGAAACATTTAATTAAAGTTTGAAGGTATTTGGCCCATTAGTGTCAGAGGAGAAGATTTTTTGAATAGTTTAAGCCTCGGTCACACCTTACCGGATAGCTCGAACGGACGCCTAATGAATAACTTTTTTTCAATCCGTTCATGTCCGTTAGACGTCCGTTCTTATCCGTTAGACGTCCGTCCATATCCGTTGCATGTTCGTTAAGCGTACGTTTTATCCGTCGACGTCCGTTCTATCCGGTGGAAAATTTTGAGCATGTTAGGCGTCCGTTTTGTACGGTACTCGTCCGTTTCGTTTCCGTTTTGTATCCATTACGTGTCCGTTATACATCCGTTGGAGGTCTGGAAGATACCGGACTTTTAACGGATAAAACGGATGTTGAACGGATGAGAAACGGACTTCTACCGGACGAATAACGGATAAAACGGATGATGAACTGTTCTGAAACGGACAAATGCCAATTGAAAATTTCGCGTCAGAAATGTCAATTATTGGTATGTCAGATTTCTTAAGGTTCATGAATTCTTATTATTCATAATCGATCTTAGAGTATAGTCACGTCTTCACAATAAAGCAGTTCTTATTCAGGCCAGACACTGCCCTTTGGCGGAATTTTGAAGAACAAACCAAAACCAGTTTCACAGAAACATTTTGCATATTTATGCGATTTACATGTATTATTATTGTCGCCTTTGATCTCCGTATATCTTGTTCATCCGTTTTATCCGGTACGCTTCCGTTAGCTGTCCGTTTTATGCGTTACTCGTCCGTTGGTTGTACGTTCGACATCCGTTCTGTCCGGTACGTGTCCGTTTCTCCTACGTTGCATATCCGGTGTGTGTCCGTTATGCATCCGTTACACGTCCGTTTTATTCGGTCAGTACATCAACGGACTCCCAACGGATAACAATTTTGTCAACAGACAACTTCTATTTTCATCCGTTAGGCGTCCGTTCGTGCTATCCGGTTAGGTGTGACCGAGGCTTAACGAAGAGAGACGACGACGATAGACTACAAACGACGATAGTCGCCGAGTGATGGCATAAACTCACATGGGGCCCTTTGGGCCCAGGTAAGCTAAAAACGTTAATCCAATAATAAAATGCTACTCGTGTAAAGCAAGTGTAAATATCAATCCCAAGATAAACAAGAACTATCTTTAAAAAAGATATTCGACGTATTTAAATTTGAGTATATGTTTAAAACTATCATTTCGATAACCTTCAGAAGCACAATGACTTAATGATGCAGGACCTCTTTAATTAAATCTCCATCTGAATGTAACTACAAGAAAGCGATTGCAGTGCACTGAAAACCTGCATAGTTTGACACAATTTGTCCTTGTTGGCAACGCCCGTTCACTACCTTCATCTTGTGAACAACAATGCTCTAACTATCTAAAAATCAATGAATTACCAACAAAAGAACGTTACAAATTGTTTTGTGAATATTCCGATTATTTTTAAATAAGTGATTTACCATTTAAATAACGTTTTCTCTGTTTGTGTTCAGTACTCTCCAATCTAATTAAAAACTGATCTCTCATCGCTCCCGTTTTCTGATATGTCGCGTGGGAGATCTAACGAAAACCGCTTTGAGGTCACATGTGAATGAACTAAAAGTTATGAGTTTATAAAGATATGCAAATGAGTTGACGACCTATCAATAAGCCAATCAAAAAAGTGTATGAATGCTTTTGACTGACGATTTCTTCGTAAATAAAATGAGTTACATCCCTTCACCTCACGATAAACTTTCAAGATCGTGGAAGACTCATTTTGATTGGTCGAAAAAGACACACCTACGAGGTCACTCACATGTGACCTCAAAGCGGGTTTCGTTAGATCTCCCAAGCGACATATCAGAAAACGGGAACGATGAGAGATTGATATAACATATATATATATATACAACTCGTCTAAACATCAACTTTCGCAAATTTTTTGTTCTTCCCTCGCCGGGATTATATATATATAACTCGTCTAAACATCAACCCAACAATGTTAGATCTGTAAATTTGCTTTCGCAAATGTTTTTGTTCTTCCCTCGCCGGGATTCGAACCCATGCTACTGAGATATCGTGACAACAAATCGCCTGCACTGCAGCCGTCCCGCTAGACCACACGACCACCTGGGCTTCACAAGAATAAAGCTTTCGGTGGCCGTGTGTTACCTTTCCTCGTCAGTTTTAATCTAGCGTCGTACTACAGTACATGATATATAATATATATATACAACTCGTCTAAACATCAACCCAACATATATATATGATTGAGTCATTGTTAGTACCTTATGGGTTTTCGATGTGAAATTTCAGTCCTGCTAAAATAATATAAAGTTTACTTTTGTGACGATAACAAATATTGTAAAGTTTACAAATAAAGGGATATGTTTGAAATATGGCAGGGAACTTATACATCCCCAAAACAAATAACATATTTAAAAAATTTACATTTCTTTCATTGCAAACTGGTTTTTTTTAAATAAAATACTTTAATACTAAGGAATATTAATGACATGGACTCAAAATCCAAGAACAGTAAGTTTGTGTGCATAAATTTCATAACACTTCCGGTCCCGCCATGAACGGACGGAAAGAAAACAGCAGTCGAAACAAAAGCATAGATTGCTAAATAATGATTTGTGAGAGTAAAATGGAATTCGAGAAAGACAATATGACTGATTTGTAATCATAAAAATTAGAATAAGGTGTTCTGTTATCGATATTTATATTAACAACATTGTGTGAAGACCCACGTGGCCATGATAAATATGGATCCGGTGTTTACAAAATTAGAGAAGCTAGACCCAGAACAAGTTCTGTCCTCTCCTTTTTGGAAAAAACAAAATGATATCTCCAAATATAAACTACCCAGACTACCCAAGCAGCCTACTGGCAAAGCCCTACATGCACAATATGAAGATGCCAATAGTGGTGACCTATATATGCCAGGGGCAAGAATGACAGCGTTTCGAGTGAGATCCACCGAAAGATTTTTATCCTGGATGAAAACATTTGCATATCGATATTATTTACAACTAGGGGAACTGAGTGATCACACTTGTATCTGGGTAGACAAAGTAAACAATGATACTGGTCCAATAGTTGAAATTTTCATTCAGATTTTTCAAGGAACAGAACAAGAGACAAAAATTGAATCCAATAAACTTTTAACATTCCACCTTTATCTTACAACATTTGTCATAACTGTGCAGGGTAACCTTCACTCTGTGTGGGCAGAAAATGAATTCAAATATATGAAATCTATCGTAGATGTGACTGCATTGTACCGTCAGAAAACTTATTTACACATGACCTTGACAGTAGTGATAATAACTATCTTCATTTTGTTACAATGCTTGAATCAAAGAATGACGTAAGTCAAACAAATCTCAAAGTCGCCTCTTCGCCTCGAATTATTGTACCAAAATCGCAGTCAAAGATTCATACTGACAATGAGAGCATTTGTTTTTCATTCAGAAAATGGAAGAAAATATGTGTAGTATGTCAACAAGTCTAGATTCCCATTTAGACAATATTAATTCAAAAATTGAAAAACTCAGTAAATGTGAACAATTGATACAAGACTTGATATTAAAAATTGACCATCAACCAGCAGATGTTGAACAAAGTCTACAAGTCTTAGAAAACAAAATTTTTTATTACATAAACTCAAAGGTAACAGAAATAAAACAAGAAATAAAGACATATCCTAAAATAGAAGAGAAAGTATTTGAATTTGAAAACAATCAATCAGCAGCTCTTGAACAAAGGCTAAATGTTTTAGAGAACAAAATTGTTGATTACGTCAACTTAAAGGTAACAGAAATAAAACAAGAAACAAAGACATACTCTGAAATAGAAGAGAAAGTATTGGAATTTGAAAACAAGTTTGAAAAATTTCAAGAAAAGTGCGAACATGCAACATTGGTACAACCAAAAGAGAAACAAACAGAATCACAATTTTCTCAAAACAAAGATTCTCAACTGATTTCTGACAACCAATTGCTGCGGTCAGAGAATATGACCTTGAAATCAAATTTGAAAATGTTAGAGGAGAAAATTAAGTCCTTAATGGAACACAAAATACAAGATGTTATCAACCTCAAATTCATTCTCCTTACTTGCGGACCATAATAACAACATAAGCAATGACGAAGAGGAAATAAAGCTTAAAGCTCCAATCTCTTATCAACATCATTGTGAAATTAGATTTGTTATGGATTCCCATGGAAATGGGATAGATCCAAAAAGAATTTATAAAAACAAAGACGCAGAACTAATTATATTGGGAAAAGGAGAAAAATCCATAAATGGAGCAAAAAACTACTGTGATTCACACAGCTCCCCTAAACATCTTGTTATAGGGGTAAGAAACAAGGATTTGGAAGAGAAACCCACTGATACATGTATTGCAGACATAAAGTACTTAATTCTAACATTTCTTCAAAAGAATAAGGATACAACCATCCATGTTTTACCTGCATTTGAAAGGGTAAACAAAGCGACTTTCAACTCAAAATGTGCAGATTTTAATGCAGAAATTAAATGGTTTTCCTCACAAAATGAAAAGTGTGAATTCATTGAAAACAAATTAATACCATCGCTAAATCCATCACTGTTCTCAGATGGTATTCACTTCAGTAATTCTGGAAAGAAAAGTTTAGTGTGAATAATCAAGGCCCATCTTAACCCACACATTGGTCTTAAGCCATATGAGGACTACTTCCGTCCACCGAAAAACAGATCTTTTCAACAATCAAAAGTGACAAAACAAAACTCAGGAAAGGGAAAATTCACTGGTAATCATGGAAATAAGAACAAAGAATTTGAAATCAACAAGCTAGTCCAACAGCTGTTACAACTTGCTAGTTAAACTGTTATTTTCGAAATACAAATGTACTGTACCCTAATTATAAACATTCATTTTTATAAATTTATTTGATTATTTAGAATGATCATATTTTATGTCTTTTTAGGAAAATAAAGACTTTTTATTACTGTTATGTAATTTAAACCCCCCTATTTTTGAAAAAGTAAAAGGTATGGCCCACAGACTCAGTAAAAGATAACTAGCAACTTGAGCTTGTATTTTGGTCAGATGGACCAACATGTTTAATTGTTATTTTTGAAATACTAATGTACAAAATGTAGTTAATGGTTAAAAGAAATGCTTCCTAATGAAAAAGATGAAAAAATCAAAAGATTGATATAAAAATTGTTTTACTGTAATTCAATTTGCCCCCCCCCCCCCCCTTTTTTTCTTTTACTTAGAGAAATATAGCCCCCTCAGTTTGGATTAGTTTCAGGATTTAGATTGATTTCTTTTTTCAATTTTAATGTAATGGTTATTTCATTTTCAATTTAAGTTAAAATTATTAATTCAGTTCTTAAAACTGAAAAAAACCCAAAAGAAACCAAAATTTTTTGTTCTACACATACAATGTATATACATGACGTCGACATGTAAACAAAGATGTCAAACCATGTCTATCGGATTGATTCAATCCAAAGTTATTGATTTTATGATAACCCTTTTATTCTCACATATATATATATATATCTTTTTGAAAAAATGAGTAAGCTTAATATAGGTTTTTGGAATACTCATGGCTTAAATAGTCACAAAATTGAAGATGTAGATTTTGTTACTTATGTAAATAGTTTTGAGATAGTTGGTTTTTGTTGAAACTTTAGTATCTGACTCGCCTGGAAATCTCCCAGATTTTTCTATGCCTTTTACTGTAAAACCTATTAAACGCAAAAGAAAGGGAAGGGCATCAGGTGGTATAGCAGTATACTGCAAAACCGCATATCAGAAAGGGAGTAAAAGAGATAAAAAGATCAAAATTTTTAATATGGTTAAAGCTGGATAAGCAAATACTTGGACTATCTTACACAGTTTATTTGTGTTTTTGTTATATAAAACCATATATGAATAAAGATGATTCAGAATTGATATTTACACAGCTTCAAAATGAAATCATGCAGTTTAAACATCAGGGAGAAATTCTAATCTGTGGTGACTTTAATGCCCGAACAGGAGGACTGCAGGACTACATTCAAAATGATGATGGAAATGAAAATATCATTGATTGTCCTGTCCCTATTAATTACTCCCCTGATATTCCCTTAGTAAGACGTCAAATGGATAGAGAAAAAAAAAACATACATGGCACTCTTCTTGTGTCCCTTTGTAAAGATTTGCAGTTGAGACTTCTTAATGGGAGATTTCTAGGCAATTCCTTAGGATTTTTTACTTTTTATAATTCTAATGGCCAAAGCACAGTTGATTATATGTTAACAACACATAATTTATTCTATTGTGTACAGCATTTTATTGTTAGATCTCGAGTGGAATTGTCTGACCACTGTTTATTATCTGTATGCTTTAAATCATGTACTCAAAGAGACACAACTCTCGAGTCTCTTTCTGATGTTGGTAAATTTCCATGGGAACATTCCATGTCAGACAATTATCATGATGCTTTATTACATAAAGAGTCTGTAAATGATATATTAGATCTAATGAACAATATTGATGATGAAAACTGTGATGATATTGATTTTCTTGTCTCATCAGTTTATAAAATTTATTTCTCTAATTCTTCGTCAATTTATCCCTTTCTGCACCCATTGTATAAACAAAATTTAACCAACGTGTGGTTCGTTTGATCTCAGTTCTTCATTGGTTAAAATCCGAATATGACGTCGAATTTTCTTGCTTTCCTCTGAATTTCCTATTGTGACGGCATGAAAAAAGGCGACCATGCATGAAGACGTCACATAGAAAGAACACAACTGTTTGCAGATCATTCGAAAAGAAAGAATAAGTTTGCCTGCATAATGTTAGAAAATCATTAGAGAAACAGATTTCACCACCAGATCTCGTATAATACGATATTTATCAACTCTCGACAGTTAAATTTTAAATATTTAAAACGCTCGGGCAAGCCTCGCGTTTTAAATTTGAAAATTTAACTGTCTCGAGTGGATAAATATCGTATTACACTCGATGCAGTGGTAGAATCTGTATGTTCAATGATTGTCTTTTGCTGAGGAAAGAAGTAAGGTCTCTTGGTAAAAGACTCCAAAAGGATAAAAATAATGCTAACCTTCGCCATACATATTCTAATTGTGTAAAACATTATAATAAACAAAAAAAAATCTTAAAAGCAGAGTTTTATAGGACATTTATTAGTAAATTGAATAGCCTAGAACACAAAGACTCTAAGTCCTTTTTGAAATCTATTAACAATCTAAAAAATAACCACCAACAGGCACCCAGTCCATTATCAAAGCAGGAATGGGTAGAACATTAAAAATCCTTATTAAACATGTTAAACTCTGATTCAGAACTTAATTTTTCTGATGATCTTGAAACATCAAAAGACAATCATTGCTCTCTGGATTACCCATTTACTTGTAATGAAGTTAAAAAGGGTATCACTAGACTTAAATCTGGAAAGTCTGGTGGTCCTGATTTGATATTGAATGACTTTATTAAATGTAGTGCCTCATCCATGGAACTAGTTATAGTAAAACTTTTTAATAAAATACTACAATGTGGAAAATTTCCAAAATCATGGAATCTGTCACATATTTCTTCAATTTTTAAATCAGGTGATCCAAATGATTGCAATAACTATATAGGTATATGTGTCTCTAGCTGTTTAAGTAAATTATTTACTTCATTACTGCAAAACAGACTAACTGTGTTCATAGAGTCTAAAG
This sequence comes from Mytilus edulis, assembly GCA_019925275.1. NCBI lineage: Eukaryota > Metazoa > Mollusca > Bivalvia > Mytilida > Mytilidae > Mytilus > Mytilus edulis. The sequence goes on from CM034350.1 coordinate 19,669,921, forward strand.
ACTTGTTGAGTGCCAAGCAGGGTGGTTTTCGTGAAGGATATAGAACAAGTGACCATATATTCATAATGAAAACTTTAATTAATAAATATTTAAATAAGTGTAAGAAAAATCTTTACATTTGTTTTGTGGACTTTAAAAAGACATTCGACAGTGTTGAAAGAAAGGCATTACTACATAAATTGCTCAAAAAGGGAATAGGTGGGAAATTTTATGACTTGTTAAAACATATGTATAGTTGTATAGTAAAACAATATATTGTTGTAAAACAGATGGATTTATTAGTGAATCATTCCATGCTAATTTAGGGGTGAAACAGGGGGACAGTCTTAGCCCCACCCTTTTTTGTTGATGACATAGATTCATATTTCAACCCCGTTTTGTCTGATCCAGTTAATTTAAATCAGAATAACTTTAGTCATCTTCTATATGCAGATGATTTAATCTTAATTTCAGAAACACCTAATGGCTTGCAACACTGTGTGGATGCCTTACAATCTTTTTGCATTGATTGGGGCCTAAATGTGAACACCAAGAAAACCCAAACTATGATTTTATCAAATAGTAAAAATAAATCTTTATTAGATAAACATTATTTTTATTTTTGGTCCCCAACCATTAGAATCTGCTACAGAATATAAATACTTAGGTATAGTCTTCAACAATAGAGGTAAACTTAATATAGTAGCTGAAAATCTTGCTGATAAAGCACGTAAGGCATATTTCGCCTTGAAATCAAAATTACTATATTCTAATTGTATTGCAGTGGAAAAATGGGTAAGACTTTTCAACTCATTAATTTCACCAGTTATGACTTATGGATCTGAAATTTGGATCTCAGATTTTAATATAAATCTTGACACTGCTGATAAACTGCCATTTGAAAAGGTTCAGAATATGATTATGAAAAATATTCTTGGTGTTCATGGTAAGGCTTCCAATTTAGCTTTACGTACAGAACTTGAGCTATATCCAGTGTGTTTTATATCATATAAACTTATGTTTAAATACTATGCTAGATTAACTGACATTGAAGTTGGAAACAACCCAAAATTTGATTTATTAAAATCTGCATTCATTGAAGATAAAAAAAATTGTATACACAGAAGAGCTCTTGCTGGGTTCAATCATTACATAAACTAAACAAGTTAATCAACTTTGATTCACTTCAAATATCACATAATGTGTTTGAGGACTCACTAAAAAAACTTTTATAAATGCAAGATTTTGGGTCAACTAGAGCATCTCAAATCTAATAACACAGGTAAACTAAGATTTTATAGTAAAATGTGCTCATCTTTTGACTTAAAAGCTTGCTTAAGATTTGATATTAAGAAAAATGATAGATCACTGCTTACAAAAATTAGAATAAGTGCACATTCACTTGCAATTGAAACTGGGAGGTATAGCAAACCAAAAATTTTAGCAAGTGAAAGATACTGCAAACTTTGTAAAGATAAAGTGGAAGATGAAGTTCATTTTCTTTTATATTGTCCTCTATATAAAGACCTTCGAGACAAGTTTGATATTTTCAAAAACCTTAATAATGATAATGATATAAAATCAACAATTTATTTACTTAACCCAGTAAATCTGGTTGACACCAGACAAATATGTAATTATTTAAGTCAAGCTTTTGAACTTCGTAATAAAAATCTAATGTCAGTTGGTCTACCATAAGTATAAGACTGTGTAATACTGTGATATTATATATATAATTAGTACTTGAAATGTTTTCTTTATGTTGTATTTGCATAAATTGTCATGTTTAATGTGTTTGTATCTTGGAATACGCATTGTATCATATGTGCTTTGTCCAATAAAATATTTGAATTTGAATTTGAATTGAAACATGATTAATGTATCTAAGAGTAAAACATTAATCAGCACACATCCAACATCCAATAGATTTAGTGAAAACGCCATTAACAGTCAGCGAAAAACATGACCGTGTGCAATGTCAACCAACAGGTATCGAAAGATTGTAGATCCGTGAATGTGCATATAAATATAAGAACAATATTTAAAATTGAGAAAGGAAATGGGGAATGTGTCAAAGCGACAACAACCCGACCATAAGGCAGACAACAGCCGAAGGCAACCAATGGGTCTTCAATGTAGCGAGAAACTCCCGCACCCGGAGGCGTCCTTCAGCTTGCCCCTTAAAAATATGTACTTTCTGTGGATTCATTTTTATTCGTATACCAATTTTCGTGGTTTTCGTGGGTCACTTCAAACCACGAATTTAAGAATTCCACGAAGAATAATCCAGAAAAATTTGTTTGGAGCCGGATGTTTATTTCCAGTTATGTTATGCAGTTCTCGTATAGTGTTGACTGGCGATAAACATTGCAACACAGCACGTGTTTTTATTGATAGAAGATAAAAGTATTTTGATTAATTCAATAATAAAAAAAATTCAATATCAGTGATAAATTACTTTTTAAAATTAATGTAAAATTGTTCATGGAAAATAACTGCAAGTTGTTAATTACCGTGTCATAGTTTGGATTACTGGTGATTAAAAGTCAATAGGATTAAGTACGGGGAAATAATATTATGACAGGAACATTTATTTTCACACCCTTTACTTATATGAGTGTTTATTATACCGTGATTAGGGAAATTAGCTTTCAATCATATATCAATTATAAAGTTGTGAATGCCTCATAAAATTCCGACAAAAAATTATAAATTGTAAAACAAACAAATAATTAGTTGTCTCTGTTCACGATTATAATCAAAGTTTTCAATGAACACTTTAAACTAGAATGATCAAGCGAGGATTTTGACAATTCAACGTGACTTTTTCAATGAATTCCTTCTTTTTTGTTTTATTATTGACCAAACCAAGGAGGTTATATCACATCCTTAATCAAACAGAAATTCACGATTTACGTATCTGAATTTTTAATTTTTTTTTTAATCAGCGATCCATGAATTTACATTTACCACGAAACGTCTTTTTTTCTGTAACCACGAAAATTGATACCCACGAAAATAAATGAATCCACCGTATACTAGTTCAGTGATAATGGATGTCATACTAAACTCCGAATTATACACCAGAAACTAAAACGGAAAATCACACAAGACAAAGGCCAGAGACTCCGTTGACTTGGGACAGGCACAAAATTGCGGTAGGGTTAAACATATGAGATCTCAACCCTCCCCCTACACCTCTAGCCAATGTAGAAAAGTAAAAACATAAAATACGCACATTAAAATTTAGTCCAAAAGAGGTCAGAGTCCGATGTCAGAAGATGTAAAAAAGAACATAAACAAAATGACAATAATACATAAATAACAACAGACTACTAGCAGTTAACTGACATGCCAGCTCCAGACCTCAATTAAACTGATTGAAAGATTATGTCGTCATCATATGAATATCCGGCACAATCACTCCTGTTAGGGGTTTAGTATCAAACTATCATAAAATATATGAGAAGAACATAACCCGTGTCATACCAACAACTGTTTTTGTTTTAAATAAATGTGTTCAGTTCCGATGCAAAGATCCTATAAGTGAATCATTATTAAAGCCAAAAATATGCAATCTTTAATGACCTGACAACAGTATCGTAACTATATCCCTTCTTAATAAGTCTGTTTAAAGGTTTTGTAAGCTTTTGATGTGAATACTGACATTTTTGTGCTTTGTAAAGAATATTACGATAAAAGATTTTAGAGTAGAGTTTCAAGTGTTAAACTGAAATATCTAAATCTAGGAAAGGACAGTTATTACCGTTCATATATAGGCCATATTTAGAAATTTCTTGATTATTTAACGATAACTTTTGTTGCTTTTATCAATTAAACGCAATGAATACGGGTCTTGACTGAGTTTGGCCATAAACAGTGATTAATAATAGTACTAGAACAAGTCTGTTATTAAAAACAGCTTTGTTTCAATCCATTGTAGGGTCCTGGAGTTTACATGCGGCTGGTTTAATCTCGGAACATTTTAGATATAGTAATGACCTTACGCATAATTACATAATGATAAGTAGTGATCTTCCTCTCATATGTGATCATGCAACAAAGAAACCTTGCACAAGAGTTCCCTAGACGAACATGTATATAAATGTTAAATCATAGCGTCTTCGTAGCTTTGGGTATTGACACCTCGTGGGTACTTTTATGTTTCGCGGTCATCTGCGGTCGGAAGATGTTAATTTCAGAGGGTTTCATCAACTCACGAACAGTATTCAGTGCTTCAGTTCTGACAAGAGTTTTATGTTATGTTGTCCTTTTAATATTATATTTAACCCACCATTTTTTCATAAAAAGTCCTGTACCACGTCAGGAAACTAGCCATTGTTATATTATAATAGTTCATGTCTGTGTTTGTTGCATTTTAGTGTTCTGTTTGTTTCGTTGTTCTCTTCCTATACTTGATGTGTTTCTCTCGGTTTTAGTTTGTAACCCGGATTTGTTTTATCTCAATCGATTTATTAGTTTCTAATAGCGCTATACTACTGTCGCTTTTATTTATGCTGTTTTATTAAATTTTTGTTTGTTTTTGTTCTGATTGAGATTGTGACACGGTGATGATTGGTGTATCCTTATTTGGACAATTTTACATTTTATGTCTGTTTTGTTCACGCATTGTTATAAATATAATGAATTATGATGCGACTTTCATACAAGTGAGAGGTTTGGCGCTATAAAACCAGGTTAAATCCACCATTTTCTACATTTGAAAATGCCTGTACCAATTCAGGAATATGACAGTTGTTGTCCATTTGTTTGATGTGTTTTTATCATTTGATAAGGGACATTCCGTTTAGCATTTTCCTCGGAGTTTTTTTGTGATTTTACTTTTCATTAGATCTATTAAAGAATGTATTAATAAAGCAAGGTTCTCACTACATCTGGCAAAGTTAAACTTAGATTAATTTGTCTATTTTCATGTCCCTTTTGCTTAAATAGATTTTCATTTGTTTTTGTCTTAAAAATCTTTCGCTTACAAAAGGTTGTGTAAAATACTCCTCAGAGATACCAGGCTTTTTCTTTTTTACGCAAGACGCTCGTTTCGTCTTCAAAATAATCATCAGTTGCTATCGAATCAAAATAGTTAAAAAGGCCAAAACATAAAAAGTACGTAGTTCAAGACTATCAAGAACTCACAAATTTCCAAAACGTTTTACTAACTACTCTAACAGATGTCCCTTTAGTATCTGTCGTCCCTCTTTTATTATGTAATACTGAACACACATGCGAAATCGCAGGCATTTATAGCTTGGTTAAAAGTATGTAAACAGTTGTAGGATGTTCTGTCTGGAGAAAGTCAGAAAAGGTATCAGAAGCCATAGGTACTTGGAGGCAGGATAATTCTTTTAAGCTCTCTCCATTTTTCAAAAGTCAGTTATGGTATCTATGATGAGTTTATTTATTATTTTGTTTTGTGTTCAATTCCATGGTATTCGCGTTTCTGCATACTATGAACATATGTATATTATAAATAAAGTGTATTTGCTATTTCCTCTCCACGGCGATCACTGTTGTATTATATAGAGGCTCTATATATAATAGGAGTATAATTATAGTATTCATGCAGAATACATGAAAATAATTGTCATGCCCCAGAGTAATTATGAAAAATATGTTTAACAGTTTAAAAGCAGACGTTTTGGCTATGACTTGAAAGTCGGTCTGCTGACGGAAACAATATCCGGATGCCTTTTATTCCGTTTTTCTCTCTAACTTACTCAAACTTAATAATCATAAAAATGGATGATAAATGCGACTATGCAAGGTACCTATAGGACACAGAGGCATGATGATTAGTGTATTGCGGAAGAAAGAGAAGCGACACACAAAATGAGGTTTCTCGTTTGATAGTATAGATATTCATGGTTTCGACCGTTCCTGGTGTAAGTAGATGAAGGAAGTTGTTTCGGACGCAGTAGTTTATTTACACTTAAGTTCCATGTTGTGAGAGTTACTAGAAGACAAAATATGTTTTTTTTTTTCATTTAATGTATACGTAATGACAATCAAATTTGCTCTTGAAACGGAATTGTGAATGTATACTAGGCTATAAGTCAATCCGGCCCTTCCATATCCTTGGATATAGTCACCTCTTACATAATTCCTTTATCTACTACTGGAAATAAGATAGTGTTAATTAGAACTTACCCGACACTGTAGTTTGTGCAGAATCTATTGCTGGAACAGTAGACCCTGCTAAAGTAGAAATATATACAGTGATTATAGTAGTTAGGAGTGTATAACATCTAAATGGTTTTTATTTTAAAGACAAGTTTAAAGAAGAAATCGACACAAAACGTCAACACCTTGAATAACTTTAAAAGTAATCACATATATATAGAAGAATAAATGAGACCAAATATAAGCAAAGTACTGGAGTACTGAACATCGGCTGACATCAAGTTTTGGTGGATGGTCACAAGCACTTGTTTCTGAAAAAAATCACATCTCTATACCTGAAAATCAGGTTAAGGTGCATGAAAAAATATCTAAGACAAGTTTCTGTTTGGATGATGAATAAATGACAGGGAATTCGACCTCACCGTTATACATGTAACTATTATATTGTAGTGATAGAATCCTTTGTTATTAGTTAACTCTGGTTTGTTGTTACATATTATATTAAATATTTGTATAACAGTTATACATAAATTATTTGCTTTCATTTGTATAGTATTCTGTTCTATTATTCTATTGATAGTGCAGTGCAACTGCAGGTTGAACACTCTTCTGTAATAAATCGTTTTTCAAAAGATCGGATTCGAATAGGCATTTTCCCGCGTTTCCTGCAAAACGTTCTTGAGATATTCTTCATCATTTGTTAATACAAATTTTCGAATTATTAATTTGTTATTGATATATATATATATATATTTCTCACGACAAAACTTTTTCATATCATTTCTCTTGATGACATTAATATATAACTAGAGACTCTAAAGAGCCTGTGTCGCTCACCTTGGTCTATATGCATATTGAAAAAAGGACAAAGATGGATTCATGACAAAATTGTGTTTTGGTGTTGGTGATGTGTTTGTAGATCTTACTCTTTTGAACAATTTTGCTGCTTATAATTATCTCTATCTGTAATGAAATTGGCCCATAAGTGACAGTGGAAAATATTTTGTAAAAATTTACAAAAATTTAAAGCATTTATGAAAATTGTTTAAAATTGATTATAAAGGACAATAACTCCTTAAGGGGTCAATTGACCACTTTGGTCAAGTTGACTTATTTGTAGCTATTACTTTGCTGTACATTATTGCTGTTTACAGTTTATCTGTATCTATAATAACCTGCAGAATTTTCTTAAAATTACCAATTCAGGGGCAGCAGTCCAACAACAAATTGCCCGATTGGTCTGTAAATTTTAAGGCAGATAGATCTTGACCTAATGAACTATTTTATCCACATCATATTTGCTATTAATGCTTTGGTTTCAGAGATATGAGCAAAAATCTGCATTTAACCCTATGTACTATTTTTAGCCATGTCGGCCATCTTGGTTTACGGGCAGAGTCATCGGACACATTTTTTAAACCAGATACCCTAATGATGATTGTGGACAAGTTTGGTTAAATTTGTCCTAGTGGCTTCAGAGGAGAAGCTTTTTGTGCAAGATTACAAAAATTTACAAAAATTAAAAAAAAAAATAATATAAAAGGACAATTACTCCTTGAGGGGTCAAATGACCATTTTGATCATTTGACTTATTTGTAGATCGTATTTTGCTGAACATTATTGCTGTTTACAGTTTATCTCTAACTATAATAATATTCAAGATAATAACCAAAAACGGCGAAATTTCCTTAAAATTACCAATTCAGGGGCAGCAACCCAACAACGGGTTCTCAGATTCATCTGACAATTTCAGGGCAGATAGATCTTCACCTGATAAACAATTTTACACATGTCAGATTTGCTCTAAAAGCTTTTGTTTCAGAGATATAAGCCAAAATCTACATTTTACCCCTATGTTCTATTTTTAGCCATGGCGGCCATCTTGGTTTGTTGGCCGGGTCACCGGACACATTTTTCAAACTAGATACCCCAATGATGATTGTGGTCAAGTTTGGTTTAATTTGGCCCAGTAGTTTCAGAGGAAAAGGTTTTTGTAAAAGTTAACGACGACGACGACGGCGGACGCAAAGTGATTAGAAAAGCTCACTTGGCACTTCGGGTCAGGTGAGCTAAAAAGCGATAAGGAATTCTATTTTGTACTTGATAATGTTCGCGTAGTTATACGAAATACGTTCGGTTATCAGTCGAAAACGCAAGACACGTGGGTAAAAATGTTTGTGGCAACATAACACCGGAATGCCTCCACGGTCATCTGCTGTAAAAATGATAATACATAATTGAAACGCAAACACAATATTATCATTTCTTTGGAGGTTCTGGATAAAAGAACTAAATAGCGTTCATTCAAATCGAAATGATTTGATACATATTTAAACGAACAACTACGTTTCACTTTTTGAAATGTATAACTGCGCATATACGTCAATACTGTAATGAGTTCTGTTTTGTTTTATGAGGTGCATGCTTTAAGAAAGTTTTAAATTATAGTTTAAAGTGTACCTGTACTTGCGAGTAAATTACACAAAAACATCTTGTTCGTACATGTATACTACTAACTTATATCAGTATTGCTGCACCGTGTTATGTACGGTATAATAATACATTTGTGAAAAAGGCGTTTTAGACTCTGTTCTGATAATTTTTTACATTTGCTAATGAAATTTTAGTTTTCAACTTTTTGAAGGCGTATAGATATGACTTCGACAAACCAGAGAATCCCGAAAGTTCTTTAAAACTGAAAATGATATGGTGCGTTTTCAGATCCTAGGTAGCAAAACTTTGAATTTTTTGGAAAAAATATGGATTTTCTTATCCCAGGAATAGATTACCTTAGCCGTATTTGGAATTTGGGGTCCTCAATGCTCTTCAACTTTTTTTTTTTTTTTTATAATGAATTTTCTTTATTGTAACAAATAGATTAGCACAACATGTATGAACAAAGGTATACAGAATGACATTTTCACACAAAGGAAGTATTAAATAATAAAACAACAATTGAATATATATGATGGTGCAATAATAGGTTGAAAATAAATAAATATCTTATAACATTGAAATCTTACGTGTTCTTGCAATATACATAAGTGGTGTTTCAATCAAATTTTAACATTTATTATTTATTCTATGATCGGGGCCCAGGGACTCCAGTATTTGTTATATTCCTCTACAGAGAGGTTTTTAAATGAAATGTATTTTTCTAAGTTCAAGTGTTCCTTTAAATAGTTTTTTAAAGCATTTAGATTTAACAAAACTTCTTGTAGTTTTGTTCTGTAAATGTAGTATTTTGAAAGTAGAATAATCTTATTTTTAACAAAATTCAATTTAACATTTTCGTAGATACCAAATAAAATAATCATAATATTCAAAGGCAGTTCAATATTTGTCATTTCAAAAATCCAGATGTTAAGTGCATGCCAGAGACTGGCAACCATCGGACAGCTCCAAAATAAATGTTCTATGGTCTCTGGTCCTTCTTTACAAAATGTACATATGTTGTTGCTATTTATTTTCATCTTGTAAAGTAGTGAATTAGTTCCCAAAATTCTATGGATAGTTCTATATTGGAACCAGCAAAGCTTAGTGCTTTTACTATATTTTGTACACGAAGTGTGTATTTTTTTCCAGTTAATACCAGTCATATTAAGATGGTTCTCCCATTTTTCCTTTGCAGCAAATGTAACATATTTTTCATTCAATACTTTGTACATTTCCCTTGAACCTTTTTTTGATTAAAAAAAGATACTTATGTTAAAAGGTAGTATTGCATGAATTTTTTTCTCCTTTACTTCAATATGAATCGTGTTTAACCACTCATTAAGCGAGTGCGCTATTCCATAATAATGTAAAATATTTGGCCTAAATTGATATAATTGATGGAAATTTTGAAATGACATAACTTTGCCCTGGTCATCTAACAAATCTTGTACTGTCCAAATTCCCGCATTTGCCCAGTTTTTATAGTAGACTCTTGAACCACCAATTTTAAAGTTTTCTACCTCCCATAAAGAATACGATAGAATTTCATCAATACATCTTGGTTTTCTAATTTGATTAAGGGTTTTCCAAGCATCAAAAACCTCTTGCCAAAATTTATTTGTTGACCTTTTAATAGGCCCAATATAACTTATTTCAATAAAATTTATTTGCTCCACAATAGAGAATAATCTCACCCACTTTGAGTTCGAATTATACAGACGTCTTACCCATGTAAGTTTTAGTCCCTGTATAAATGCTTTTAAATTTAGCATTTTTAAACCACCCTTATAATAATCTTGACATAAAAGATCTCGCTTGACCTTATCTGGTTTATTATCCCAGATAAAAGCATACATTTTATTTGTTAAATTACGTAACATATTCTCATCTGGACTAGGGATAGATAGAAACAGATGATTTAATTTAGCTATGACCAAAGTTTTTAAAATGGTAATCTTTCCAAAGGGGGTGAGATACTGTTTTGACCATTTTTTCAAAGTGTTGTCTATATTATCTAAAACTGGCCTATAATTTAAATTAATTATTCTATCTAGGTCGACTGAAAACGTAATTCCAAGCAACTTAAATGTACTGGAGCCCCATTTCAATCCCCACTTTACACAAATTTGATCCTGGCTATGTTTTTTGCTACCTATCCAAATAACACTTGTTTTTTCTATATTAATCTTAAGTCCCGAGATTTCAGCATACAATTGGAGAACACGAAGAGATGCATCGAGCGATTCTGGCGAGCCATCTAATATCAATGATGTATCATCCGCATATTGAGAAAGTACAAATTCTGTATCATCTATAGTAATACCATTTATCTCCCTACTATTTCTTACCAAAATGCCTAATATTTCTGCACATAGCAAGAAAATATAAGGGGATAAAGGATCTCCCTGTCTACAGCCTCTCTCTATAGTGAAGAATTCTGACAGACAACAGTTTTGTGTCACCGCAGCTGTTATATTGTTATAGAAGGTTTTAACCCAGGATATAACGGATTCACCAAAATTAAAATATCTTAATGTATCATAAAGAAATGACCACGATATGGAATCGAAAGCCTTCTCAAAATCAATCAGCAAGAGAATTCCGGGAATATTATTTTCTTCAGTAAAATGTAAAATATCATATATTAAACGACAATTTTCGCCTATATATCTACCTGGAACAAAACCAGTTTGATCCGAACTTATTAATTTTGACAAAACAGATTTTATTCTCTCTGCTATACAGCTTGATGCCAATTTATATGTAGAATTTAGTAGAGTAATAGGTCTCCAATTTTTAAGAAATTGTTTTGGTTTACCATCTTTTGGAATACATGTAATCACTCCCTGCCTCTGGGTGACAGACATTTGGCCCTTCCCATATCCAAAATTTATAGATCTAAGGACAAATTTACCAATATCAATCAAAAACAATTTGAAAAATTCTGCAGTGAAACCATCAGACCCCGGACTCTTGTTATTTTTCATCCTCTTTAATGCTGCAGTTAATTCAGAAAAAATAATATTTCCCTCCAATAACTGCTTTTCATCCTCGCTAAGCTTCGGTATCTCGTAAAAACAAAAGTCCTGTGTTAAATCAACCTTTTTCAAACAATCTTGTTTTCTATAAGGTTTTTCATAAAACACCTTTGTCTGATTTAAGATTTCTTTTTGTTCTTCCACTATAACACCATTTTCTAAAGTAAGTTTTTGAATAGTCTTATTTATATAATTTCTAGTCTCTAGATTTTAAAAAAAATTGGTAGGTTTTTCTCCTTCTTCAATCCACTGACTTCTTGACTTAACATATTGTCCATGAACCTTCTTTTGTCTATACATTTTAAGTTCTGCTTTTTTCTGATCAATCTCTTCCAGATTTTCTACTGTTAGAGCATTTTCTTCTAATTGTTTTAATTTTGAAATAATTTCATTTTCAATTTTTATACCCGCCTTTTTTTTATGAGGCATATTTTTGTATTTGTTTTGCTTTATAACTATTTTGATCGGAGCGCCACTGATGAGACTTATGTAGTGAAACGCGAGTCTGGCGTATTAAATTATAATCCTGGTACCTTTGATAACTTTTTACACCACTGGGTCGATACCACTGCTGGTGGAAGTTTCGTCCCCGAGGGTATCACCGGCCAAGTAGTCCGCACTTTGGTGTTGACATGCATATCCATTATATGGTATTTTTTATAAATTTCATGTTTACAAAACTTTGATTTTTCGAAAAACTAAGGATTTTCTTATCCCCGGAATAGATTACCTTAGTCGTATTTGGCACAACTTTTTGGAATTTCGGGTCGTCAATGCTCTTCAACTTTGTACTTGTTTGGCTTTATAACTGTTTTGATCGGAGCGTCACTGGTGCGTCTTATGTAGACGAACCGCGTCTGGCGTATTAAATTATAATCCTGGTACCTTTGATAACTTTTTGTATTTTAATAAGATTGGGTTGATGGTAAACATGTCGTGCCAAACAATTTGACACATGACACTACTATATATATCTTGGAAACTTTACAATAATCAGTAAAGCAAATATCTCAAGGTAACTGAAAATTGATTGAATGTACCAGCTCCAATTAGTTAAATGTTTAAATGCTAGACGTTATGTCAAAACACATTAAGTATTCTATACAGCTAGAATGATCGTATGCATTACTATATATTCAAGATCCGACAATTGATTATGACCTTTGAAAATAAGTATTTACAACTTTGTTTTATTGGCGGTAACTTAATTATCTTTTTAAAGACACCTGGGTTTTTTGTTATATAAAAAAGAAGATGTGGTATGATTGCCAATGAGACAACTGTCCACAAGAGACCAAAATGACACAGACATAAACAACTATAGGTCACCGTATGGTCTTCAACAATGAACAAGGCCCATACCGCATAGTCAGCTATAAAAGGCCCCGATATGGCAATGTAAAACAATTCATACGAGAAAACAAACGGCCTTATTTAAATAAAGAAATGAACGAAAAACAAAATTAATATGTAACACAAAAACAAACAACCACTGAATTACAGGCTCCTGACTTGGGACAGGCATAGAATATTTGATGTTCAAATCATGGTGTCTTCTACATAGTTTTGTTGCTGGGTTGTTGTCAACTCTTTTTTTTAATACAAAAAGATTTAAATGAGTGTAATCCAATAATAAAATAAAGTTGAACAATCCTTACATATACGACATTCTGATACATGTATTCTTGCACAATAAGGGTAAGCGTTCATAAGCATATACCATTGAAAAGTCAGGAGCTTATGTATATATCATTCAGGTTTCCGTTGGAATTTTGTATGACTGCGATATGTTTAGCTAGCTATTAAACCAGATATAATTCATCATTTTCTACCCCAAAAAAAATGCCTGTATCAGGTCAGGAATATGACAGATGTTATCCATTTAATTGATTTTTTGATCTTGTTATTTTGCCATTTGTCTATGAACTTTCCTTTTAGAATTTTCCGTTAAAAGTTCCGTATATTTGTTGTTTAACTTTTTTCTTACTGTTTTATATGCTTTCCGTTTGTTATGAATTCTCTTTTTAACTTCATATTTTAGCATTCCGGGGCCTTTTTTTTTATCTTACTATCTTACTATCCGGTATGGGCTCATTGTACGCTTATAGTTATTAATGTCTTCTCGCTTAGTATAACATGTCTAGAACATTATGTACTTGGTCAATAACTAACCTTTTTCGTAGTACCTAACTCCCGGTTTACTTATACCTCCCGATGTATATCTGACTGAGTTGAGTAGACAGGATTGATCTGATGATGAGTAAAACATTGAATGACACGATGCGTATTGTGAACATTGTCTTACACAGTCTATTGATGTTAAAGTGTTCACTGAAGCCAATACATTGTCAGTAGAGTAAAAGTCATCCAGTATACTATTTACAGTAAATAAAACAGGATCTGAAAATAGAATATAAATAAGGCGTAAGAGTTTTTCTATTAATCATTTCTACACAGTAGTATACCGCTGCCGAAATTCACAAATCAATTTAGGAAACAAAATCCGGGCTACAAACTAAAACTGAGGGAAACACATCAAATATGAGAAGAGAACAACTGTCACACATTATTTTGGTACTAAATTTTATATTTCAAACTGTCTAATTATATTGATTTCTATTATGTAAATTTCGTATACAGCATTCATATTTAATTTATTCAATACTAAGAATGATCTCGAAAGTCGCTATGAATTTACATGTCCGAAATATTCGTTTACATCTGAAACATGTAAGATTATAAATTTCTATTTGTCAATAACCTTTTAAACTCTAAGCTAATGCAAACATCTTACAAGTTCGTTATGCAACTTTTATACGGTCATATCAAATACACACATAATTTAATTCACCGATAGATTGATCACCTATCGTTACTCTCTTTGATAAACGTAATCAATCTGTTATCTAATTTCTGTTGACGAAATGACCATTACAAACTGTGTTGTAATAGCAACTTTATTTGGTAATTAAAGAAAGATAAATTTATATTCATGGACTCCGTTTGGATATGCCAACGAGAGCACATCAACTGCGTTCTGATTTTCCATCGCATTCATATACATTGTTTTTGGTTTGAATTATCTAAGTTGTAACACCTATACTTTATATTTGGACTTTATTAAATGAATTTGGACTTTACCAATTTATTTATGTTTACTGTATTGAACTGCCGACTTGTGTGTGAATAAAGAGCTAGTACCCCGCATTGTGAATCGTTCCCAAAGACGGAATCCCACTCGAAGCCGTTCTGGCAATATTTATCTAGAAAGGTACAAAATCTTTCTTCATACAACGACACAACAGAAAAACACAACACTAAAATGCAACACGCAAGAAACGAACTATATTATAGCAATGGCCATTTTCCTGACTTGGTACAGGGCATTTTAAGAAAAAAATGGTGGCTTGTACCTGGGCTAGCCAAATCATGCATTAGAATTAACCATCAGTAATTTATATGTGTGACTGTCTAATACAGAGTAAAACGGACGCAGATATTAACAAGTATATGTCATCGTACGGTCTTCAACAATGAGCAACACATATACCGCTCGTGAGCTTTGAAAGGGTTCTAATGACAAATGTGAAACAATTCAAATGAGAAAAATTAACGGCTAGATTCGTGTGCAAAACAATAAACGAAAACAAATATCATGATCTACAGCAACACACGACAATCACTGATTTTCATGGTCTTGACATGGGTAAAGCACATACAGAATTTGGCGGGATTGATATATTTGCTAGCGCTAATCCATTTTCTTAACCGGGGATAGTGGAGTGACAGTACAACATCAGATGAAAGTTTAACTTCTTATAAAGGGCTTTACTCGTGATTAAACCACCCGAAACATTTATTTATTCAACAACTACATTTTCGTTTATATTATCTTAAAAGAAATTATAAAACATTTTAGTCTGTTAATCGATAATTTTGTCCCTTAAAAAACAGTTACTTCGGCATAAGATATACAAATATTTTAAGGAAATCGTAAGCGCCGTATTCCTTATCTAAGCCAGTAATTGTCACACCAGTCTAACTTGATACCTCCAACTTATTTTGGAGATCATTTAAATAAAAGGGAAATTAGTCAATTAGACAAGCAACGATTTCGTATGGAAAAACACTAATATCTAATGTTTATGAATTATACGTAATTTGATATACTTATGTATGTTCTGAATAATTTAACATTTTCTGTGTTTTCTATTATTCGAGTCTTTCTCTCTTTCGTTCAACGACCAATCGGCAAACGTTAGCGGCCGTGTTTAATTTAATTGATTGTATGCGTACCTGAGATCCACAATTATCTACCTCTCATGGTATTAAAAAACTCTTTTAAGAAGAAAGATTTTATTTTTTTTCTGTTTGTCTTTTTCATTTCTAGCCATGGCGTTGTCAGTTTGTTTTAGATTTATGAGTTTGACTGTCCCTTTGGTATATTTCGTCCCTCTTTTATAAGACTTTTTTTTTACAAACACATGTTTTCATCATTTTTAGCAAATAAGTAAGTAGACTATATAATCACACATAGATTAACATACCTGCAAGAATGAAACCAAAGAGTTTCGCAAAAATTACAATCTGTGATAGGTCCGACATCTTTGATCCACTTTTAAGGAAAAAGGCAATTATAGCTCACATTTCAAAAGTTTGTATATTGAAATCAACATTCATTTGAGTAAACATAAGAGTATTGTGACAGATATTTGACATACATTTTGGACATAGCTGACGTTAGAATTATTAATTAAATTTTATTTAAATAAGAAAGGTAATTATTTTGTTAATCACTATGTATACCGTTGGAAAATGCAAACAGTTCTCCGGTCATTTAAAGATTATTTATTAAATGCTCGTCTGACCGGAAAACTTACCGATCTTGAAGTGATCAACGACGAACAGAATGGTTTCAGAAAGAGTCGCAGTACCATAGACCATCTATCAACTTTAACAACTATTATTGAAACAAGAAAACTTTGTAAACTTTCAACATTCTGTGCATTTATAGATTTTAAAAAAGCTTATGACTGGGTTAACCGTAATTTGTTATTTAGTAAATTAGAATCCTTAGGTTTAAGTACTAAAATATTAAATGCTAAAGTTACATTCTTTATATGATAATGCTCAATCTTGACTCAAGATAAATGGCAATTTAACTGATTGGTTTGGAGTAAATTCTGGAGTAAATTCTGGCCTAAAACAAGGCTGCATATTATCGCCGTTATTATTTAATATTCTTAGTTGATGAAATTAAGAGATTAGATATTGCCGGTATAAATGTAAATGGTGAAAAGATTTGTATATTGTTATATGCAGATGATGTAGTAATATTAGCCGAAAATTAAAATGACCTTCAAAGAATATTTATAATTTAGATGTTTTAAGTATATGGTGTACTGTAAATGACTTAGTTGTAGATATGGACAAGTAAAAAATTGTGCATTTTAGAACACAATCTGTGACACAAACACATTTTGAATATATGTTGAACGGAAACCAGTTAGATAATGTATCAAAATATATGTATCTGGGTTTATTATTAAATGAGTTTTTTTTTATTATAACGAGATGGCGAAAATTGTAGCAATTTGTCCCTTTGGTATCTTTCGTCCCTCTTTTGTACCAAATCAGCCAGCAGGTCATTAGGTTTACTAATTGCTAAATGCAAAGCAAATGGTGGTTTTGAATATTCTACTTTTACTAAGCTTTTCGACACTCTTGTTATATCTGCAATTGAATACGGTGCTGCAATATGGGGATGTAAAGAATATTCTTGTATAAAAGCTGTAAAAAATAGGGCAATGCGATTTTTTATGGGTGTTGGAAAGTACACACCTAATTTAGCCCTATATGGTGACATGGGTTGGATGCCTCGTATTGTAAAACAATGGACATGTATTTTTAGAACTTATAGTAGATTTAAACAAATGTGTAATTATATTATATATAAATATACTAAATAAATAAATGATTTGGAAAATACATTGAAGGTATAAAAAGTCATGAGAATTCCGAATGCAATTAGGTTATATCCGGGCACTCTGGTTCTAAACCTTTGTTCCATCTGGGTTTTCTGGTTCTGAACCTTGGTTCTTTGGTTCGAAACCATGGTAACTGGTTCAACATCCGGGTTGTTTGGTTAAGGCAACCCAACTTCTTGGTTCCATCTGGGTTCTATTCTAGATCATTCTAATGTTCCCGTTGAACATAACAGAAGATAAACGCAAGTCTCCGAATAAAAAGATAAAGTAGGTCAAAGACGCTATAATTATTTTATAACATTAAACATTTTAGCATCGACGGTAAAGGAAGCTATAAGGTATTTATCTTCTCATTTTAATTCTTTTGATAAGGAAACTAGATAAAAATAAAGCATCGTATAGATTTTTAAAACAAACCGAGGTATACAGTACATCGAACATCCTTATATTTAAGTCAGTCGTTTTGTTTTGTTTTTCTTTTACTCATCCCTTATTTACGTAAATATGTCTAGACAGTGGCGGATCCAGAACTTTTCCTAAGGGGGGCCCGCTCCAGTCATGCTTCAATGATTCCCTATATAATCAACCAAATTTTTCCCACGAAAAGGGTGGGGGGCGCAACCCCCTGGATCCGCCTATGCTAGAAGTTTTAAAACCACCCAATTATGACATGTTGTTTATATGGCTAACGATATGTGCATCTAGCCACTTGACCAGTTGACGACTTGCATATATATTTGATTGCACATTGATTATCAAGTTCGACTGAATTTTATTTAATGGCTTTTTAATAATGTCAGATTTGAAAGAAATACATGTTAAGTATATGTAACAAATCTGTTTGTTCAAAACAGAATGTTAAAAGACATATAAAGGAAAGCGATGATCAATAAGTCAGGGTTGGCAAAAACCCGGGTTTTATGAGTATTGCCCAGCCCAGTGGGAAATACTGGGAAAACTCGGGTTTTACTGGGTTTTACTGGGTAATACTGGGCAATACTGGCCTGAATTTTAAAGAGGATTCATTTATCAAACACAAATGCAATACATTTAAAATATATATAAACCTATTTTTATTTATAACTAAATGTATGTTTACTTGTTTGAGAGTCCTATAAGACATACATGTACAAATGTACAAGTGTATACTATACATTTGAGAAAGAATTATTCTAACAACTCTTAAGATTTTTTTTCCAACTATATATAGCTAATATAAAGAATTGACCAAAAACATGTAATAAAAATTACTTTGAAATAATTTATATGTACAAATGTACATAACTAATTAATAAGTAATTATTCAGATTAGAACATAGATATGTTTATATAACAATAATCAGCCTTTTCATTTCTATAAGAGTTAATGACAAGACCCTGTAGGGTGTTTATTTAGCAATCATGATTGCATATATAGCAATTTGATTTACAATCCACATAAACACTGCAATAAAGTGTTTAGATTATTGAAACAATGCTTGGAAATTAACAAGGAATCCTAAAATGTGTAAATCTTGTATTTTGCCTAAATGAAATTTAAGTAGAGAAGAGAATGAAATTGATTTTTTTATCTTCTAGAAATGACTCTCAATGGTTATCTGTATAAAATGTATATATTTAGCTATAATACTATGAAACTACAACAAGTATTTACTATTTATTGTTGAAATAAGCTTAAAAAACTATAGTGCCCAGTATAGCCCAGTATTACCCATTTCTGGGAGTATTGCCCAGCCCGGGAAAAACCCGGGTTTTCCCGCCCAGTAAAACCCGGGCGGGTAATACTTTGCCAACCCTGCAATAAGTTGGTAAGCTTTAATTAGTTGGAAAAAAAGTTATAAATATAATAAAATGTATAATTATGTACAATAAATTTTTCAAATGTGATACTCGTTCAGTCATTGTGAAGGGCATGCATATACTCATTCGGCCAAAAATAAAGAAATCAAAATTAAGATTGAATATTTTATAATAAAATTATGTGTACATGTGTTAATGACAGTGCTAGTGGGATGTGTATCACCAGCACAATAGTCAGAACTTCTGTGTTGGCGCCATGATTAAGGGGCATAAAGAGTTACACTAGTCCGTCTGTCCCGAACGTCCCATAAAAACGGGTTCCGCTCTCCTAACTTTAGTTTGCCTCAACCAAATACTACGAAACTTATACACAATATACATGATATATAAAAGAAGCTGGTGCATGAGTGCCAGTGAGAACTCTCCACAAGAGACTAAATGACACAGAAATGAACAATTATACAATGTAGCCTAGGTCACCACATGGTCTTCAACAATGAGCAAGGTTCATACCGCAAAGTCAGCTATTAAAGGCACCGACATGACAATGTAAAACAATTCAAACGAGAAAACAAACGGTCTAATTTATGTACCCTCCCCCTTATGTGGCATGAGTGCCAATGAGAACTCCCCACAAAAGACCAGATGACACAAACACTTACAACTATAGGTCATATACAGCTTTCAACAATGAGAAAAGTCAATACCGCATATAGTCAGCAATAAAAGGCACTGAAATGACGTTGTAAAACAATATTCAAACGAGAAAATAAACGAACAAATTTATGTACAAAAAAATGAAGGAAAAACAAGTATGTAACACATAAAAAACAACATTCATTGAATTACAGGCTCCTGACTTACCACAGGCACATACATACCGAATAAGGCGGGTTGAACATGTTAGCGGGACAACACAAAATCAAATTTGAAATTTTTAAGTGTCAATTTTACCGTTCAAGAGTTATCATGTCCCTTTAAAAACATATGAAGTTCTAACTCTTTCGTTTCTTTCTCTTAAATAAGTCTGACTCAATCAAATGTTAGGAACCTTATACGCGATTCACATTTCCCCATAACACAGATCTATTAAGTTCGATATTGGGTCCCGATGGCGTCACTGTTCATGAGTTTTTAGATGTAAAAAGTTGTGGTACGAGTACCAATGATACAAATGTCAACCCGGAGCCTTGAGATAGGAAAACTGCTAAATCTATTGTTTCCATTCATTAACTTTAATTTGCCTCAACCAAATGTTTTGAAACTTATTCACAATGCTTATGGTCACAAAACGGTCAAAATTACGCGAATCCTGCATCTGTGGAAGTTTACTCATTTTTTTTCACAAGCAGGGGCATCTGTGGTTAATAGACATATTCTACATTTATTTCAGTAATCAGCTTATTTACTTCCATTGAAATCTTCTTTAAATAGACTTAACTTGCACATTTTTTTCAGAATCTCGGTGCAGTTTGAAAACAGACAGTGATATTTCAAGTTAAATGTGACCAACTTAACAAAGTGTTTCACTAGATTGAGCTCTCTGTCTAAGTGTACTTTAAAGGTTCTTAGCATTGAGTTCAGTTTATTGATATGCGTATACCTTCTGTGTGAATTTTTATGATGTAGAAGCAGACTATCCATACCTTCATGTCCATGAAATGAAATCTAAGGTAAAATGATTGAAACGTTTTGCATTATCTATTACAACTGGCAGCACACGATGCTACTGAAGCAGTAAATTTTCTTACTTGATATTCACGGAAATTAGAGGATTTAGTTTCATTTGAACCAAACATTCTTAAAAATTGAGAATGGAAATGTGGAATGAGTAAAAGAGACAGTAACCATGTCAAAAGAGCAGAAAGCAGTCAAAGGCCATTAATGGGTCCTCATAGCTGACTATGCGGTATGGGCTTTGCTCATTGTTGAAGGCCGTACGGTGACCTATAGTTGTTAATGTCTGTGTCATTTTGGTCTTTTGTGGATAGTTGTCTCATTGGCAATCATACCACATCTTCTTTTTTATATCTTCAACAAAGCGAGAAAATCCCTCGCTCAGAGGTGGGCTTCAGATGGCCCTTAACAAAATGTGTGACAGTTCAAATTCCAAAACATCCAAATCATATAATAAACTTACAATTAAAAACATACAAGACTAACAAAAACCAGAGACTCCTGACTTGACGTCAAGGTAACCATACCAAGAGACACATCCAATATGAAAAGTTCAAGAGTCAAAAAGTCATAGTCTGGTCAAGAGATCCTTGTAAAAAAAACACAAAGCGGATTTTGAGAAAAAGGGTCATCGTGGTACACAAAACTAACAATATATTATGGAACGCCACAGCTGTCTTATGTGGAACTCTCATATTACTTTATGTTGTTTTACTATTACTTGATGATATTTTGTCTTTACTTAATATGGTTTTGACATTACTTAATGATGTTTCGATATTACACGTTATGATTTCGTATTGACTTGATATAGTTTTGTCATTGCTCAATATGGTTTTGTCATTACTCAATATGGTTTTGTCATTACTCGATGTGGTTGTGTCATTACTCGATGTGGTTGTGACATTAGTCAATGTGGTTTTAACATTACTAGATGTGAATGTGACTTAACGTTATGTAGTTGTTTCATTACATGATGTGGTTTTGTTATTTCGTAATGATGATTTGCCTATTCTTTATATGGTTTTAACATTACGTAATGATGTTTCAAAATTTGACGATTTTACACTACTTGGTGTGTTTGTTTCATTATTTGATGTGGTCGTGTCATTCTTTGATGTGGTTATCCCATTACCTGATGAGGTAAAACCACGTGACCAATGAGGAAAAACCTGTTCTATTTTTAGATAGATTTCCATGTTGTTTGTGCCTTGGATGATTATGGCCATCGATCGAATTAGAGTTCAAATTAAAGTTCGGGTTACTGTTGAGTTAAACTTTGAGTTAGTCTTCGATTTCGAATTCAGGCCATTATTAGAATTAAAGTTCTACTTGGCATTGAGTTTCGAGTTGGACTTCTAGTTATAGTCACATTTAAAGGTAGATTTCTAGTTACAATTTGAGTCACTTTTTGAGGTAGAGTTTGTGTGAGATTTGAATTTAAGTCTCATGTAGATTAATTAAGATTTCGAGTTGAATTCGAGCTATCTTATATGAGTTTGTAATTAAATTTTCTATCGCGGACAAGGGCTTTTGCTCGGGCTTCCGAAAAGAGGGCTCTGGGGTATGCGTACAAAAGATAAACAATGTAACAGTATACAAAACGCAACATATAAATTGAAATGAAGTTGTGGTGTAATTGCCAATGAGACAACTACCCACCAGAGTCTAAATGCATTGGGTAAAAGAAATCATATTTAGGCAACCGTACAGCCTTGACCACAGCGTATAGTCAGCTACAAAAAAACACCATGCACCGTGTGAAGAAAATCAAACGAAAACACTTACGGTATAATTTATAAATAAACAAAACCTACAAAAAACAATTATGACACACATGATACAACGACGACAATTGAACGTCATGCTCCTGACTCGGGCAGGTACATACAGAAAGTGCACATGGCGGAGTTTAACATGTATGTGACCGATAAATCTTAACCTAACATCGGACTGTTACAGTAGTGTAACAGCACAACATGGAAAAAAAATGTAAACTAGACAAAGTGATACCACCGCACCCCTCTCTTAAGTAGCTGTATTATAACAAAGTCAATTTGGGACTTTCTCTCAGATATAATTGTGCCTGGGAGACACAATTGATGCCCCGCAGATGCAAAGTGTTATTTTAAAATAACTATAACATTTAACCGCTTATACCCCAAAAATGACAAAGTTTAACTATTTCCCAAAAGAGCAAATCCTTAAAAAAAAACCCGACCACCTGCACACCTTTAATATATGAACAAACAGACAGTAAAGAGAAAACTTCCTACAATTCAAATTGTAGGAGGAGTTACTAGTATGCGGAATAACTATAAACTTTCAGTTGCAGGGGCATAAAAAAAACCCGTTTCAATTGACTGACTCAATAGATCGATATGACTGAGTAATACAAATTTATCGGGGGGGGGGGGGGGGGGGGGGGATATCGGGTGCTCAAGCGCTCAAGAAAGGTAAGGAGATTCTGCTCAACGAGTGGCACCCGTCGGGTTATTTTTGAAAGTACAAACCCAGTGATTTGGTTTTATTTGGTAGTTCACATTGGAGGAAGAGATGACAGTATTTAGGTTACGGCAACTGGAAAATATCCGTCGTCACATGTGAAACAGATATTTCAAACAGTTTTTTTTTCAATTAGTGCTAGGTAGATCAGAAATTTCAATTGCTAAAAATAATAGATTGATATTTGTATATGTTCAAATGATCATTCACACTAAAAACATCGGAGAATTCTTATTTTATAGTATTGATGCTTTGTCGCTTAGTCCGAGCCCAACCCCTCCCCCTCCCTCATTTCCCTGTTACTTTAGTGCGAGTTGATTTAAAGTGTCTAATTTGTTAACAATAAAGTACAAGTCTTTTGATTTGTGTCCTCAATATCAAGAAAAAACATCTACAGAAAAACTTTTTTTTTATTTTTTTTTTACCGATAAAT
This sequence comes from Mytilus edulis, assembly GCA_019925275.1. NCBI lineage: Eukaryota > Metazoa > Mollusca > Bivalvia > Mytilida > Mytilidae > Mytilus > Mytilus edulis. The sequence continues at coordinate 19,693,911 of CM034350.1, forward strand.
GTATCGATAAATATACAGCCGGTCAACATTACGCTTTTGCACTGACATCAACAATATCAGGCGAGACACAGGGTTCCGCGGAATATTTTACGAATTTATTATAATACTGCTTCCATTTGAAAACTAAGAGAGAAAAAACGGCAGGACCAAGTTGTTAGGGGATATCACAACTATGTCCGAAATACTGTAATATTTTTAGTACTTTTTTTCCTTATTATTGTCTGCCGTTCCCCTTTTTTATACCAAATAACTCTGAACTTAAATTTGAACTTTGACTCAATGGATAGCGATTCCCATCCAAAGCATATTAAACAAAAGAGGGACGAAAAATACCAGAGGGACAGTCAAACTCATAAATCGAAAAAAAACTGACAACGCCATGGCTAAACATGAAAAAGACAAACAGACAAACAATAGTACACATGACACAACATAGAAAACTAAAGAATAAGCAACACGAACCCCACCAAAAACTAGGGCTTTAAACAAACGACATATTGAAATCTGTTTAAAAATAGAACATATTTTTTTCCGAATTGGTCACGTGGTTTTACCTCATCAAGTAATGGATAACCACATCAAAGAATGACACGACCACATCAAATAACGAAACACGCATATCAAGTTGTGTAGAATCGTCAAATTTTGAAACATCATTACGTAATGTTAAAACCATATAAAGAACAGGCAAATCATCATTACGAAATAACAAAACCACATCATGTAATGAAACAACTACATAACGTTAAGTCACATTCACATCAAGTAATGTTAAAACCATATTGACTAATGTCACAACCACATCGAGTAATGACACAACCACGTCGAGTAATGACAAAACCATATTGAGTAATGACAAAACCATATTGAGCAATAACAAAACTATATCAAGTCAATATGAAATCATAACGTGTAATATCGAAACATCATTAAGTAATGTCAAAAAAAAACCATATTAAGTGAAGACAAAATATCATCAAGTAATAGTAAAACAACATAAAGTAATATCAGAGTTCCACATAAGACAGCTGTGGCGTTCCATAATATATCTATATCTAATATATCTAAGAAGATGTAGTACGAGTGCCAATCATACAGTTAATTCTCCATTTAATTCAAACAAAATATACAAGTTTTACATTGAGGGTAAAGGTCAAGCTCACATGAAGTTTTTCGTGCCAATAGACTCATCATCTTATGACAACACATCTACATGCCACATATTTAGAAGCAAGGTCAATTGAACATTATATTTTGAGATCAAGGTAATATACCGAGGAACACACTGCAACATGATGACACACCCAACGTGCATACATGTAGGTCAGGAGTCAAAAAGTCAAAGTCTGATCAAATGTTCCATGTAAAAAATACACACAGCAGTCTTGCACGAAAGCTCACCATGGTACACGTAGCAATGTCTTATGTCATGATGCACTATACATGCAAAATATAGAAAACCTAGGGCAGAGACAGAAACACAAGACATATAACTAAACTCAATTGAATGGTACTTGTATTGCAGGTCACTACAACTGCCTTCAACAAAGAATATAAACTCTCGCAACAATGCATTTAGTTAAACCCGTCTTTCACTAAAGTTTGAGCAGGATTCTTTGCAACGATTATCTTACCACATATAATTGAGAATCGAGTCGTGCAGTTATGTCAATAAATTAAAACGGTAAGATTAGACTTTAAAACACTAAAAACTAGGGTTTACCATTTTTTTAACCCAACCATATGATAGTACTATGGTAAACTTATGGAAACACATGATACAGCCATGAAATTGAATATTTGAAATAGTACGACCAGAACAATACAAGACAGAGTTGTAAACAAAAGAAAGTAATGATACATATCGAATTTTTTATCCCAATGCACAAATTAGGAACCGTAGTTTTCATTCAATTTATTTATCTAAAATGTACGCTTGGGTTAAACTTAAACAATGGAAATTAACACTGTATATTTATATAAACGATCAATCTTGTAATAGAATAAATAAAAAAGTTTTATATGGGCAAATAATAAATGCAATAATTGACTGAAAAATTGGAATTTCAGAGTTCACACAAAGTTTAAAGAAGTTGATATGGAACATTTTTGTAATACTTATTTTAAGTATTAATAAACATGTTATAAAACATATTGAGAATATATGTTTAAATAGATTTGAAGAGCAATGATATATTGATTTAATGTCAGACGTGCGTAGTAAACTACGTACTTACAGACTGTTCAAAGCTGAATTTGGTGTAGAGAATTATTTATTAAAAAAACATACTTGTAAATATAGGAGTGCCTATGCCAAATTTAGAAGTGGTACTGCTCCTGAGACTGGAAGGTATGAAGGTCTTTTAGTTGAAAATAGAATTTGTTATAACAGCATATGTATTGAAAATCTTTTAATTGAAGATGAAAAACATGTATTAATTAAAAACCAATTGTCCAGAGAACAATTGAAGGTCTTTCCACTAGTAAAGATGTATTTTGATATTGAAATATGAAAAATCAGTTTAAAATGTTAGTTCCTATGGCTTTATGATGTATTAATATCAATTTAAAGCAAAGGTCAAAATCTAGAACGTCCTATTAACCTATGACCTTGACCTCAATTTCAAGGTCACAAACCAAGGACCTTAAATCAAAAGACCCTAGGTCTTTAATATGTTTGGTTAAAGAGTAATATCACTTTACACGTAATTCTAAATCATGTAAATGTAAGATGGGTAAAAACTCCCATTTATTTTCTGCGCACCCTTTCAACCAAAATACACAAGTTAGGACATGTCGCAACTAACAATTTAAGAAAAATTATTTGTCGATATGTCATACGGTATTTGAAAATCAGTGAAAATAAGCAAAAATCAAAAATCAAAATTTAGAACATGATCTTGACCTTTGACCTTGACCTCATTTTCATTTTTGGTACCAAGGACCTCAAATCTGAAGACCCTAGGTCTCTATCACTTATGGTTTACCAGTTAGAAATGCATATTACTTATATCATTTGCATAAGGGGAAATAACTCTCATATGGAGTCTCTGGAAAGCTTCGGTCCAAATAAATTGCCTAATCCTGAAGATGTAACGAGCAATTTGGTAAAATAAATTTGTCGTAATCTTTTACGGTTGCGAAGGAGTAGTTGCCACAAGAAAAACAGTGTTTGGGGAGATAACTCTTACAACGTAAAGTATTTTGTTACGCGGTTGAAAATTTTTTAAAGCGTGTAAACTATACGATATCATATTCCAAATATCTAAGCGACATCTTTTGAAACATCAACAATACGCAAGAAAAAATTTAGGCGGAAGAAAAAAAAAAAAAAAATAATAATAATAATAATTAAAAACCAATTGTTCAAAGAACAATTGAAGGTCTTTCCACAAGTAAAGATCTATTTTATTATCAAAATGTTAAAAATCAATCTAAAATGTCAGTTCCTATGACTTTATAATGTATAAATATGAATTTAAAGCAAAGGTCAAAATCTAGAACGTCCTATTAACCTTTGACCTTGACTTCAATTTCAAGGTCACCAACCAAGGACCTCAAATCAAAAGACCCTAGGTCTGTAATATGTATGGTTAATGAGTTATATCACTTTAGGCATGATTTTAGATATAAGATGGGCGAAAACTGTCATTTATTGGTTACGCACCCTTCCAATCAAAATTCATAAGTTACAACATGTCGCAACTCACAATTTAGTAAAAATAATTTGTCAATATCTTTCACGGTTGTTGAAAATAAGTGAAAATGAGCCAATATCAAAATTTAGAATATGACCTTGACCTTTGACCTTGCCCTTATTTTCATTTTTTTGGACCAAGGAACTTGAATCCAAAGACTCTAGGCCTATATCACTGATGGTTTACCAGTTAGAAACGCATATTACTTATATCAAATGCATAAGGGGAAATATCTCTCATATGGAGTCTCCGGATAACTTATGTCCAAATAAATATCCTAATCCTGAAGAAGAAACTAGCAAATTGGTAAAATAAATTTGTCGTAATCTTTTACGGCTGCGAAGGAGTAGTGGCCACAAGAAAAAAAGTGTTTGGGGAGATAACTCTTACAACGTAAAGTATTTTGTTACGCAGTTGTAAATTTTTAAAGCGTATAAACTATACGACATCATATTCCAAATATCTAAGCGACATCTTTTGAAACATCAATACTACGCAAGAAAAAAATTTAGGCGGAAGAAAAAAAAAAAAAATAATAATTAAAAACCAATTGTTCAGAGAACAATTGAAGGTCTTTCCACCACTTACAATTTATTTGATATGAAAACATTGAATTCAGTTTAAATTTCAGTTCCGATGGCTTTATAATTTTTAAATATGAATTAAATATGAATTTAAAGCAAAGGTCAAAATCTAGACCGTCTAATTTGACTATGACCTTGACCCCAATTTCAAGGTCATAAACCAAGGACCTCAAATCAAAAGACCCTAGGTCTGTAATATGTATAGCTAATGATTTATATCACTTAACGCATTATTCTAAATATAAAAGGGGAGAAAACTTCCATTTACAGTCAACGTACCCTTACAATCAAAAGTCAAGTGTTATGACATGTCGCAACTAACAATTTAGTAAAAATAATTTGTCGTAATCTTATAAGGTTTTTAAAAATAAGTGAAAACAAGCCAAAATCAAAATTTAGAATATGACCTTGACCTTTGACCTTGACCTCATTTTCATTTTTTTGGACCAAGGATCTCAAAACAAAATACCCTAGGTCTCTATCAATTATGGTTTACCATTTAGAAATGCATAGTACTTAATTCAAATGGAAAAGGGGGAATAACTCTCATATGGAGTTTCTGTAAAGCTTCGGTCCAAATGAATATCCTAATCCTGATGATGTAACGACCAATTAAGTAAAATAATTTTGTCGTAATCTTTTACGGTTGCGAAGGAGTAGTGCCCACAAGAAAAACAGTGTTTGGGGAGATAACTCTTACAACGTAAAGTATTTTGTTACGCGGTTGTAAATTTTTAAAGCGTATAAACTATACAATATCATATTTCAAATATCTAAGTGACATCTTATGAAACAACAAAACTACGCAAGAAAAAAATTTAGGCGGAAGAAGAAAAATAATAATAATCAGAACAAAATCAATAGGTCTTTCCACGGAAAAGTGGAAAGACCTAATAATCAGAACAAATTCAATAGGTCTTTCCACGGAAAGGTGGAAAGACCTAATTAGAACAAAATCAATAGGTCTTTCCACGGAAAGGTGGAAAGACCTAATAATCAGAACAAAATCAATAGGTCTTTCCACGGAAAGGTGGAAAGACCTAATTAACTGTCCTGTGTATGAATATTTGCCTTGTTATTTGTTTAATGAAGCATCTCTATACATTGTTAATTTTATGCAATTGTCTGATGACGATAAATTTATATTATTATTCACAGATTAAAATATGTACTTTTATACTGCCAAAATCTGCAATGACATTTTACTGAAAAGAAAATGTATTTTATATACGGATGTCAAGTTGGTTCAATATTCAACTTTCAACATTCAACTTTCAATTTTTTTAATTTTTTTTATTGTATCCATTTTCAACATTCAATATTCGATTTTCAACATTCAATATTCGATTTCAACATTCGATTTCAATATTCAACATTCACCATTCAAATTTTTTTTTTCTTGTATCCATTTTCAACATTCAACATTCGATTTCAACATTCAACATTCAATTTCAACATTCAACATTCGTTTTCAATATTCAACATTCAATTTTTTTAAATTTTTTTTTGTATCCATTTTCAACTTTTCAACATTCAATATTCGATTTCAACATTCAACATTCGATTTCAACATTCAACATTCAACATTCGATTTCAACATTCAACATTCAACATTCGATTTCAACATTCAACATTCAACATTCAATTTTTTTTCTTGTATTCAGTTACAACATTCAACATTCGATTTCAACATTCAACATTCGATTTCAACATTCAACATTCGATTTCAACATTCATCATTAGATTTCAATATTCAACATTCAACATTCAATTTTTTTTAAATTTTTAAAATTTTTTCTTGTTTCCATTTTCATCATTCAACATTCGCATTTCAACATTCAACATTCGATTTCAATATTCAACATTCATTTTTTTTTTTTTTTTTTTTTTTTTTTTTTTTTGTAACCATTTTCAACATTCAACATTCGATAATTTTTTAACATTCAACATTCAATTTTTTTTATTTTTTTTCATTTGTCCTTGTATCCATTTTCAACATTCAACATTCGATTTCAACATTCAACATTCGATTTCAACATTCAACATTCAAATTTCAACATTCAACATTCGATTTCAACATTCAACATTCGATTTCAACATTCAACATTCGATTTCAATATTCAACATTCGATTTCAACATTCAACATTCGATTTCAATATTCAACATTCATCATTCAAATTTTTTTTTCCTTTTTCTTGTATCCATTTTCAACAATCAACATTCGATTTCAACATTCAACATTCGATTTCAATATTCAACATTCGATTTCGACATTCGATTTTCAACTTTCAACATTCGTTTTCAACATTCGTTTTCAACATTCGTTTTCAACATTCGTTTTCAACATTCGTTTTCAACATTCGATTTCAACTTTCAATTTTTTTTTTTTTTTTTTTTTTTTTTTTCTTGTTTCCATTTTCAACATTCGATTTCTAAATTCAACATTCGATTTCAATATTCAACATTCAACATAAAAAAAAAATTGTTTTTCTTGTTTCCATTTTCAACATTGGTTTTCAACATTCAACATTCGTTTTCAACATTCGATTTCAATATTCAACATTCAATTTTTTTTTGTTTTTTTTGTTTCCTTGTTTCCATTTTCAACATTCGATTTCTACATTCAACATTCGATTTCAATATTCAACATTCAACATTCAAATTTAAAAAAAAAAAATTTGTATCCATTTTTAACATTCAACAGTCGATTTCAACATTCAACATTCGATTTCAACATTGGTTTTCAACATTCAACATTCATTTTCAACATTCGATTTTTAACTTTCAACATTCGTTTTCAACTTTCAACATTCGTTTTCAACATTCAACATTCGTTTTCAACATTCGATTTTAAACTTTCAACATACTATTTCATTATTCACCGGTCTGACGTTCTACCATAGAGTTTGATAGGTCGAAACATTTCAAGTACGGATCGAGAAGCCAGTCACTCCAGAAGAGATAGAAAATTTGTCGAGTAGCAGTCGAATTGTTCTGGAAAGAATCGTTTAGAGATCGGGTTTGGTTGGAATATAAATAGTTTACCGATGAGTACTCGATCATTTCAATCTTTGCTCGACTGGTATCCGATTATTTCCCGATCAACCCCAACCTGGTCGATATGTGGTCCAGAGCAACCCCGATTGCTTCATACTCACCGCGACTTCTATTTGTTTTTCATCCCTTACAAACTCTACCAATACCCAATCTCTACGCGACGAACATTCGACCATTCTTCAATCTCTACTCGACCATACCAGACAAAAGTTGTTTCCTTTTTCCTTTTTTGATATTCAAATTTGAAAAAAAAGTCCAAAACGGAAAAACTTTTTTTTCTATCCTCAAAATCTTTTTCTGAACATTTTTTCCCTTTTTTCATTTCCTTATTCGGATTTTTTATTTATTAGATTTTCATTTCCTTATTCGGTTTCGTTTTCCTTATTCGATTTTTATTTCCTTATTCGATTTTCATTTCCTTATTCGATTTTCATTTCCTTATTCTGTTTCTATTTCCTTATTTGGTTTCTATTTCCTTATTCGGTTTCTATTTCCTTATTCGATTTTCATATCCTTATTCGGTTTCTATTTCCTCATTTGGTTTCCATCTCCTCATTCGGTTTCCATTTCATTTTTTTTTTATTTTTATTTCCTTTTCGGTTTCTATTTCCTCATTCCATTTTCATTTCCTTACTCAGTTGTTATTTTCTTATTCGGTTTCTGTTGCCTTATTTGGTTTCTATTTCGTTATTCGATCTTTATCTTCTTAATCAGTTTTTAGATAGGTGTAAAAAACGGGGCATGTAATACAAAAATCGGGATGGTTTTCCGTACATCAAATTCGAAATACGCTGTCATTTCAGGATGCGCCTTTCCATACTACAAATTGATGATTTTCAATTTTATATTTCATTGCGATATGATCATTAAAGTTATTAAGCCGATGGACGGAAATGGACTATCAGGAATAATTGAAACTACAGATCGTACATAGCTTATAGTATGTTACCGCTCTAATAGTTGTCCAATAAAGATAAATGTAAATGGGTTTGAGGGCGGGTGCTAATATACGTTATTATAAATATCATTTTTAAATCACATCGATAGACTTTGATGACTTTGATAAGAGAAAATTTTGTGATGACCACTGTGTTACAATCTTAAAACAAACAATTTTACAAAACAAGCACACAATCATCTATCATCTATCAAATAAAAAACACATTCATTGCTTCGCGTGTCTGACGCCAGAAAATGTATACGCCACATATGTTTACACAAAACAATTTTATAATTTAACATGGGAAATGTTGGCATACAGGGTTAGAAATAGACCTAGATTTGAAATTGTCAAGAGGTTCTGTAAAATTTCTAAGAATCCAAAAATGGTTAATATACCACTACTCATTTGTCGTTCTTTTCAACAGTATGGTTAGATCCATGTTAGGCTATGCATCAGAAATATTGGGTTTCCATCGTGCTAAAAATATCGAACTTATTCATAATCGTTTTTGTAAATTTTAAATTTGTGTTAAAATTGGGTCGAAATGTACCAACATGTTTTTTATATGGCGATTTACCTCCTTTTATTTAAAAGAAAATCAAAATATTTTGAAAACGAATGTTAAATGTTTAAAACGAATATTGAATGTTGAAAATCGAATGTTGAAAACGAATGTTGAATGTTGAAAACAAATGTAGAATGTTGAAAACGAATTTTGAATGTTGAAACCGAATGTTAAAAACGAATGTTGAATGTTGAAAACGAATATTGAATGTTCAAAAATAATGTTGAATGTTGAAAACGAATGTTTAAAGTTGAAAATCGAATGTAGAAAACGAATGTTGAATGTTTAAAACCAATGTTGAATGTTGAAAACGAATGTTGAATGTTGGAAACGAATGTTGAATGCAGTGGCGGATCCAGAAATTTTCATAAGTGGGGGCCCACTGACTGACCTAAGAGGGGGCCCGCTCCAGTCAGGCTTCAGTGATTCCCTATATAAGCAACCAAATTTTTTCCCAAAAAAGGGGGGGGGGCGGGCCCCCTGCCCCCCCCCCCCCCCGAAATCCGCCTCTGGAATGTTAAAAATCGAATGTTGAAAACGAATGTTGAACATGTTGAATGTTGGAATGAATTGAATATTGAAAGAACGAATGTTGAATGTTGAAAACGAATGTTGAACATGTTGAATGTTGAAAACAAATGTTGAATATTGAAAACGAATGTTGAATGTTGAAAACGAATATTGAAAGTTGAATATCGAATGTTAAAAACGAATGTTGAAATCGAATGTTGAATGTTGAAAATGGATACAAAAATAAATAAATAAAAAAAAATTAAAAAAATTAAAAACCAATTGTTCAGAGAACAATTGAAGGTCTTTCCACTAGTAAAGATCTATTTTGATATTGAAATATGAAAAACCAGTTTAAAATGTTAGTGCCTATGGTTTTATGATGTATTAATATCAATTTAAAGCAAAGGTCAAAATCTATTAACCTATGACCTTGACCTCAATTTCAAGGTCACAAACCAAGGATCTTAAATCAAAAGACCCTAGGTCTTTAATATGTTTGGATAAAGAGTAATATCACTTTACGGGTAAACCTAAATATAAGATGGGCAAAAACTCCCATTTATTGTCTGCGCACCCTTTCACCCAAAATATACAAGTAAGGACATGTCGCAACTAACAATTTATGAAAAATTATTTGTCGATATGTCATACGGTATTTGAAAATCAGTGAAAATAAGCATAATTTAGAACATGACCTTGACCTTTGACCTTGACCTCATCTTCATTTTTTTGGACCAAGGACCTCAAATCTGAAGACCCTAGGTCTCTATCACTTATGGTTTACCAGTTAGAAAATGCATAATACTTATATCATTTACATAAGGGGAAATAACTCTCATATGGAGTCTCTGGAAAGCTTCGGTCCAAATAAATTGCCTAATCCTGAAGATGTAACGAGCAATTTGGTAAAATAAATTTGTCGTAATCTTTTACGGTTGCGAAGGAGTAGTGGCCACAGTGTTTGGGGAGATAACTCTTACAACGTAAAGTATTTTGTTACGCGGTTGAAAATTTTTAAAGCGTATAAACTATACGATATCATATTCCAAATATCTAAGCGACATCTTTTGAAACATCAACAATACGCAAGAAGAAAATTAGGCGGAAGAATAAAAAAAAAAAAAATAATAATAATAATAATCAGAACAAAAGCAATAGGTCTTTCCACGGAAAGGTGGAAAGACCTAATAAATAAATTGAATTTTGAATGTTGAATATTGAAATCGAATGTTGAATGTTGAAATCGAATGTTGAATGTTAAAAATGGAAACAAGTAAAAAAAAATGAATGTTGAATATTGAAATCGAATGTTGAATGTTGAAATCGAATGTTAAATGTTGAAATCGTATGTTGAATGTTGAAAATGGATACAAAAATAAATATTTGAAAATTGAATGTTGAGTATTGAAATCGAATGTTGAATGTTGAAATCGAATGTTGAATGTTGAAAGTGGATACAAGAATATAAAAAATAAAAAAAATTTGAATGTTGAATGTTGAATGTTGAATATTGAACCAACTTGACATCCGTATTTTGTATAGCTAATTTTAGTGTAAATAATGTATATAGATTTTAAATAGTCTCTCATAACTCTTTTTAGAGTGGCTCTAGTGTGTTTTATGATATTGTTTTATTAACTATTTGTATGTATTATAAAATGAAGAGGTGAGACTTAAATAAAATATTGTCTATCGCCAAAGTCAAAGTGACCTCTCTTTTATATATGGAACATTTACTTATGCAACATTTTGACCTTATTTCGGACAGAAACCATAGTAGGTAATTTCTAATAAAATAGTGACAAAGAAAACCACGTTGGCATAACATCAATTAAATGATTGCTATATAAGTAGAAATTCTGCTTTGAGACGTCAAAGTTTGAATTTTGAAACTTATAGGTAAGTCATGTTTAAAAAGTATTAAGATTTAAAGTAAAATATTTTTAAACACGTTTAACTAAAATAAAGATAATTAAAAGTTTTCTTAAATAAAGTTTTATCAAAATATTAATTGTTTTCTGTAAGGGAAATAATTAAAAATATTTGTTTTACTTTATTGTTGTTTGTAACTGTTTTGTACCTTTGATAACTATTTACACCACTGGGTCGATGCCACTGCTGGTGGACGTTCCGTCCCCGAGGGTATCACCAGCCCAGTAGTCAGCACTTCGGTGTTGACATGAATATCAATTATATTGTCATTTTTATAAATTTTCTGTTTACAAAACTTTGAATTGTTCGAATATCTAAGGATTTTCTTACGCCCAGGAGTAGATTACCTTAGCCGTATTTGGCACAACTTTTTGAAATTTTGGGTCCTCAATGCTCTTCAACTTTGTATTGTTTGGCTTTTTAACTGTTTTGGTCTGAGCGTCACTGATGAGTCTAATGTAGACGAAACGCGCGTCTGGCGTATTAAATTATAATCCTGGTACCTTTGATAACTATTGTATTATTTTTGATTTTATTTATTTTATTAAAAAGTTTAAATTTTGAAATTTATAGGTGTCAGTTGATCACACCCTGCCTCTACATCGGCAACTAGCTCGGCCTGCCTCTACATCGGCAACTACGCCCGGCCTGCCTTTACAGCGGTAGTAATGCCATGCAACATCGGAGGCATTGTTCAAAGCTACATGTAGTTTCCTCAGCATTCAAATATCAAGTACTAACACTCACAGAGTCATTCTTCTGTTGAGAGTATGAGTCTACAAAGAAAAACTAACTCTGCAGACCAACATACTACTGCATAACATCTACAATACAAATAACAACCTATATTTTCATTATAATATTTGGTGGAGGCCCGTCAAAAGCTGACATGAATCATCAACATCCAGACCTTTACAGCATGCCAGAAACTGGGACAGTGTTTCGACAATTCGAACCGGAATATTTACAGTTGAACATTATTTTTGTACCGTTCGGACTATTCAATTCTTATATATTTTCAGTAAATGATTTATTTGTGAATAATCACAATACACCATTGAACAACGATACCAGCTGAATATCAAAGAACATATTATAAGACAAGAACTTTAATCAACATCAGTGAAATTAATATTAAATTTATATTATTAGAAGCTGATATTATGTAAATATAAGCGTTGTTTATTTAATGACACATCATAGTCTGCATGGGTGTAGCACAGGTTTGGTTCTGACAATCCTCTGACTTCATAATCACTCCTTATTTGGTTATAAGGCAAGGAGTGATACATTCCATTCTCAAATTTCCAAAGGATGCTAGGTAGTTGGTCATTTTGAGTTTTGCTGCTGACAGGGAAAGTCAAACTTTAGTTGTCATAAAGTTACAAAATATTGTTTTTAAGTATAATATTAACTAGGTATTAATATCCGTATTTTATTGGAATATTGCAATTGGACATTAGTGTTTATCTTATATATGTGAGTACGAACTACACTGCTTAAAATCTTTCAATATTGGATCGTTGCGATTATTTTACAAAAATTGCCTCAGCCTCAGCGTGTGCCTCAGACAGTACCGCAAATGTGACCGACGGATTGTGTAATCCAACAGCTGATGAAAGTAGTTCGCGGAGCAATGTCAACGAAGGAACCGGAAGTGCGCATTACGACAGCGTCGGTGGCAACAACATGGCTGCAATCATGCAGTCCTTCAGCATTGAGTCGCAGTCCGTTGCACAATGCGCGTCCGGTCTCCAATAGACAGTCAGCCTTATTGCTAATCAAAAAAACACAGAAAGCAGTTCTTCCAAGAAATTTGATATCGCCCAGTGGTACCACAACAGAAACGCAGAGGACGCACCACTCATCGGGAATGGACCCATACAAAGCCGGCAAACACCACCCTCATTAGAAAACTCGTCCATTACACCGGGTACGACAGGTGTGCGATCGGATTCATATTCCAACGTAGATATTGGGGCACTATCGGTACAGAGGAATATAATTGAGGGTAAGGACGTTATTTTAGGCACTCTCCTCATTCCTAATTTGTTCTCCTCTGACCCATCCAATAATTGCTGATGGGTTGCACGTAAACATGGCCGACAAACCCGATCCGAGATTAAAAAGGCATCTTTCCATCCAAGAATTCATCCAAGCTTTTGGGAAATTCAAAAGAATAATGTGTATTGCATATCCAGAACGTAGGGAGGAACTAAATGCTTACGAAGCCGACATAATCAACATCCATAATTTCCATGGCCTTAAATTTTATGATTACCATAAAATATTTTCCGCTAAAGCTGCAGCTCTCTTGAGAGAGAAACGGGTTAAAGTTGATTGGAGTCTCCGCGACCGTGATATCCTTTCATTGATTACAGCAGGATCCTCAGTAAATGTGTGTAAAATCTGTAATTTAATTGAATATGCTACACAATACTGCCCATTGCAATCATCAGTCCAGGTTGAAAATCCTTCAAGATCATCTTCATCTAGTAACCTACAATCGGTAGACAAGCAAGGTCGTTCAAGAGTATTTCACGAAGGTCGGGAAATGTGCAATAATTTCAATAATCCCAAAGGTTGTTATAGGAAAGTGTTTTATCTACTCCACCAGTGTACAAAATGTCGTGCAACAGGCCATGGTGCCGCAACCTGTAGGAAATCCAATAGCAATGTGCCTGTTCATTCTTCAACATCTTCTATGTCCTCTAAGGGGAATAAATCGGAGAAACTAAATTCAGGATGACTATCCAAGGAAAATTTCTTGCGTGAAGATTCAACACCAATAAATGTTGATAAATTGGAGGAAGAGTTATCATCACATCCTGATAATTGTTTTTGTAATATATCTATGTAATGGTCAAGGGGATATTTCAGAATCTAAAGAGCGCAAAAAAATTTTCTGCAAGGTCTCAGGTTAAAGTTTTATCAGAGTTAATTAAAACTGAATGCAAAAAAGACTTTGTACATGGACCTTTTCAGTCCTTACCTTTTGCAAATTATAGAGTAAGTCCACTTGGGGTTGCTCATCTCAGATGCGTTCAAAATTTGTCCTTACTCGCCATCCCAGTGGCCTTTATTTTGCTTCAAATGGCAGTCTTTTTATTATTATTATGTAAGATTAACTTTTGGCTGTCCTAAAATGTTCGGCACCGCATCACAAGCAATTTGCCATATTGCAGAGAAAAATTATAAGATTAAGAACATTTTACTTCTACTCGATGATTTTCTTACTATTGATCACCCAAGTGAAGATGGTGAATGAAGTATGGCTATAATGATGACAATTTTCAAACGTTTGAATATTCCAATAGCCAAACACAAGACTGAAGGACCAGTTACTTGTCTAGAGTATTAAGGTATTATTATAGATTCGAACAAAATGGAAACAAGACTTCCAAATATTAAAGTACAGAGAATATGTGAGTTTATTTCCAAATTGTTGTCAAAATCATCTTGTACAAAGAGACAGTTATTACAGTTGTTGGGACATTTTAATTTTTGCCACAAGAGTTATTTTACCTGGCAGATCTTTTTTGTCATACCTTATCAATTTGTCAACTACTGTTAAACATTTAAATGAATTTGTACATTTAACTAAAGAATGTAAGGTAGATTTAGAATTTTGGTTAAGATTTTTGTCAACCTGGAATGGTATTACTATGTTTCATGATTGTTATTTCACATCCAGTTATGACTTTAAATTATATACAGATGCTGCTTCTACAATAGGCTTTGAGGGATATTTTCAAGGCAAATGGTTCTCTTCTTATTGGCCTGTTAATTTACCTACTTTAACTGAAAATTCGTCTATGGCGTTCCTAGAGTTATACCCTATTGTAGTAGCAGAATTGTAATGGGGCCACCTCTGGCCCTGTAAAAAGATATTATTTTGGTGTGTATAATGAAGCTACTGTTGCTATTGTCAGAAAGGGAAGCTCTAAATGTTTAGAAATTATGAAACTTATGCGTCAATTAACATGGTGTGCAGCTCAGTTTAATTTTCATTTTAGTGCTAAACATGTACCTGGTCATATAAACCAAATTTCTGATGCTTTGTCTCGTTTTCAGATGACTCGTTTCCGAAAACTGGCCCCCAGGCAGAGCAGAACCCTCATATATGCCCCAGTGTGTCAGAAGTAATGTGGAATTAACAAACACAGTAAAAAAACTATGGTCTAATGCAGTAGCTATGAAGACAAGAGCTGTTTAAGAGACAGGATATAACCATTTCAAAATATTTCTACTTCTAAATGGGGTCAACCTGAATGGGAACAAATTACCTCTCATATCTGAAGAACTTTTAATTTATTTCGTTAGTCATTGTTTTCGAATTCTGAAATTACAATATTCTACTATTAAGCTGTATATTTGTGGTATTAGATACATATGTCTCAAGGACAACATCCCCTCACACTTTCAATCATCAGACACAAAAGACCACAAATCAATGGTTCGACTATCTTTATTTCAAAAGTCGGTTAAACGTTAAAAAAAAAAGTTAGTTAGGCCAAGATTTCCAATTACTTCTGACATACTAAAGCAAATGTGTGTTGAACTGAAGAGAGGCTTTTTTTCAGAATTTATAGACTTAATGCTGGAAAATGTTTGTATTGTGGCATTTCACGGTTTTTTACGTTGTTGTGAATTTACTGTAGATAATGCATCTAACTTTGATTCAGAATCTAATTTATGTGTTTCTGATGTTACATTTTATGAAGATTTTGCAATTCTTCATCTAAAGCAGTCAAAAACAGATCCTTTTAGGAAAGGCATTGACATACAACTCCATAGGCTAAACAATATCCTATGCTCTTATATAACTTTAAAGAACTAATTACAAATAAGATCAGTTAAAGGGAAATGTGAACTTTCAGATCCTTTGTTCATCAATGAAAGTTTTTCAGTTTTAGAAAGAAAATATTTTATAACAAATTTAAAATTTTTATAAGAAGCCTGCCGATACCAAGCAGAGCTATATAATGTTCATTCCTTTCGTATAGGTGCAGCAACCAGCGCTGGAAAAGCTAATGTTGAAGATCACTTAATTAAAGCATTGGGTAGATGGAGTTCTGATAGTTATTGTCGCTATATAAGAACAGATAAATCTTCTATTAAGAATGCAAAACAACAAATTTGTAACAGTTAAAAAATTTCTAACAGTAATTATGTATATCTTCATATGCTTGCATATATATATATATATATATATATATATATATATCAGTCTAAAGATTTGCACAACGGTACTGATATAAGATGTTATAATACGAAAATGTTGTTATTAAATCGTGTTGACATATATTTCGGCTCAACAAATGGCCTTCTTCAAGTGTCACAAGTTTTAACAATACTGATAATTTTTTCCTTATCTGCATAGTATCGCCTATTCTAGACGATCCGGTACACAGTAAATTTGCTGGTTGGTCGTTTTTATAGACTTTTATATATATATATATGATCTAACATTGTTGGGTTGATGTTTAGACGAGTTGTATATACATTATGTACACATCCATGTATCACCATCATTGATGGCGATCCGATGGATACATCTGTTGTAGGGTTGTCACTGACTCAGACGTACTTATGAATATAATTATTTTCTGTGACTGTATCTTACATTAATTTGTAGGATCCTTTACTATAGATAATTTAGCTGATCTGTAACAATAACATCTTCATGCCTTATATATCATGTACTGTAGTACGCCGCTAGATTAAAACTGACGTGGAAAGGTAACACATGCCCACCGAAAGCTCTTTTTTGAGAGCCCAGGTGGTCGTGTGGTCTAGCGGGACGGCTGCAGTGCAGGCGATTTGGTGTCACGATATCACAGTAGCATGGGTTCGAATCCCGGCGAGGGAAGAACCAAAAATTTGCGAAAGCAAATTTACAGATCTAACATTGTTGGGTTGATGTTTAGACGAGTTGTATATACATTATGTA